>CAUYPK010058349.1:0-28064 GCA_963574355.1 Loris lydekkerianus | reverse complement strand
AAAGGTTTCAGCAGAGAGATCTGCAGTTATTCTAATATTCTTCCCCTTGTAGGTAATAGTTTTCTTTCGTCTGGCAGCTTTCAGAATTTTTTCCTTCATATTAACTTTAGTGAAATTGATTATGATGTGTCTGCAGGGTGTCTTATTCACGTTGAGTCATGCTGGAGTTCTGAAATGGTCTGCTACCTGAATTTCAGAATCTCTTGGCATATCTAGAAAGTTCTCCTTCATAATCTCATGGAGAAGAGACTCTGTGCCTTGTGAAGCCACTTTGTCATTTTTGGGAATCCCTATAACATGAATATTGGTTTTCTTCGAATTATCTCAGAGCTCTCTGAGAGAGTGGTCTGTTTTTGCTCTCCATTTCTCTTCTACTTTGAGGGTTTGGGAGCGTTTGAAAGCTTTGTCTTCAATGTCAGAAATCCTTTCTTCTGCTTGCTCCATTCTGTTACTGAGAAATTCTACTGGGTTTCTCAGATCTTTGAGGGATGCAGCTTCTTGTCTCAAGGTGTCAAAATCTTTGGTCATTTGGTCTTTGAATCCATTGAATTCTTGTGATAACTTTTGGAATTCTAATTTGATCTTATTTGCTATCCAGATCCTGAATTCAATTTCTTACATCTCAGCTATTTGTTTGTGCATGGGGTCTTGTGCTGTTTCTGCCCCATTGATTTTTGGGGAAGTTGATCTATTATGATTATTCATATTGCCAGAGTTTTTCTGTTGATTTCACCTCATGATTGTTTTTCACCATTGCCCTTGGCCATCCTCAGAGTTGGGAAGGTGTCTCTCCAAGATTAGATCACAGCGGGATCACTCTATTGTTGCTGGATTTTTATAGTGTGACCCTGTGTAGTTCCTCTGGGGCTACTCTAGCTAGGAAGTTCTGGTTGTGGAAGCAGCTTCGATGTGTGACACATCCGGATCCAGCAACAGGGCTGGGGGTGTTGTGCATGGTTCTGGGAGTGCCTGGCACCCAGTGACTTTGGCACAGAGAGCCCAAGGCTCCAGCAGTCTCTGGCCAGGAGAAGGGGTCTATGCAGAGGCATGGAGGGCTCCAGAGGGCACGCAGCTACCTGAGTCCCTGGCCAGATGAACGGGCTATTGTGGAGGCTGGGAGGAAACAGGAGGGAGGATGAAGGGTTGCGTGGCTCCCGCAGTTCCTGGTTAGGGAGTGCGGAGGCCCCGTGGGTGCGGGTCACCAGTCGGGGTTCACTGCACAGCTCTTATGGAGGTCTGGGTGGCGCCAAGCCCAGGAGTTTGAGGTTGCTATGAGCTGTGACGTCGTGGCACTCTACCCAGGGCAAGAGCCCCAGGTTCCAATGTGCCAAAACCAGCTCACTCTGCCCCTAAGGATTAAGGCTTAAGGCAGCTCAGTTTCCACCTTTAGGCTGCTCAGTCACTAGGTTACTTTGTCCTGCCCGATCCTTGCTCTGGGACCCTGAGGGCAGAGCTTGTCAGGGCAGTTCTTTCACAATGGCTTCCTGCACCCAGCTCAGTGGCTCAGTCTCAGGCCCCAGACAATGTCCAAAGTTCTCCACACTCCTGCTCAAGCTCTCCCCAAGGCAATTCAACTAAGTGCCAAGTCCAAGAACACCAAAACAGTTCACAGGTAAGGCCTTTCTGGTTTGCAGTCTCACTGCTGCTTGTACTTACAGTTGCTGGCGGGATTAGGCTGATTGAACACATGCAGCCACTTGCCAGTTTTCCACTGTTTTTGTCCTCCTCTTGGGGTCCAGAAGTCCCTTGCTGGCTCCCTGTATCCTCAAAAGGATGATTATAGGCAGATCCCACTGGTCAGAGATGCCTGGAGTCTTCTCTCCCCAGACTCGCCATGGCCAGTTGCGGGGAAGCTGTTATTCGGCTGCCATCTTTAATTTCTCCTCTTTAGTGTTTTTTAAACTGTAAAATGGAAATACTAATAAGCTGCCTGCAGGCATTAGAAATAAAAGGCACTTTTTATGCAGGCATATAAAGTACCTGGCACATATTAGAAATAAAAGGCACTTTATATGCAGGCATATAAAGTACCTGGCACATATCAGACCTGCAATGATATGTATAATGATCATTATAGGACTCTATCCTTTATTATTTACTTATTTTTAGTAAAAGTTGAATATTCTACATCCAAAATGTTTGGTACAAAAAGTGTTTCTGGATTTCAGATTTTTTTTTTTTTTAATTTTAGGACATTTGTATTATACTTAATGGTAGAAGGCAATTTATAATGCAGTGCCCCTTGGCTGGGTGAGGTGGCTCATGCCTATAATCAGTATATTTTCTTAGAGCTAAGATCACTGTACATTACTTACTGAATGAATCTCACCAACAGGTCTTCCACAGCTCTGCTAGGATAATGCTCACATCCCCTTGATTTAGACATTCAAATCAACAGGGTTGTATGTACCTCACACTATTTTCTTCACTTCATTTTCTACCATTTCCCCATGACACCCTGAATTCTAGGGAAGCCAAACGTGTTACTCCTTTCTAGGAGAAAATTTTCTCTCTTGTCTCTCTCTCATTATGCACTGTTCATTTTTCCTGGAACAGTTTTCTCTGTAGATATCTGCCTAGTAAATTCTATTCTTGCTTCGGTATTTAGCGTGATTTCTTCATCACTCCTTTTGTGCCATCCTAACTCCTTCCTTCTCCCACACACATATTTGCCAATGGAAAAGAAGCCATACTCACTACAATAATTTAAGGAGGTTTATTCTGAGCCCAATTTGAGGACTGTGATGTAAAGCCACACCCAGAAAGCTTTGAGCAAGTGGACTTGTGGTGGGGTCACTAGCTTGGTTTTATACATTTTAGGGAGCTAGGAATTATAGGTGAGGTCATAAATCAATAAGAAGAAAACATACATGTTTGTCCCCCCAAAAAAAACAGTGGGACAACTGGAGGTGGTGGGAGGCTTACAGGTGATCAGTGGGTTTAAAGATTCTTTAGGTGAAAATTGACTGAAAGAGGCCTTGTCTAAAAGACCAGGAGTCAGAGAAAAGGAAAGCTTGAGATAAAGGGTCTATTAATTAAAGACAAAGTACCAGACACTCATGTGGTTTTTTATGCATACCGAGGACCTGCAGAGAGATCTTTAATAGTCTTTGGCCTATTATTGAGTCACAGAGGACATCTCTAAGAAGGATACAGGGCATGATGAAGCAGTGTGATCTTTCTCCTGGCTAGCAACTCAATTTTAGCCAGTTAGCCACTTAGGGAACTTATTTTAGTTCACATACCTCACACTTGTCCCACAAAAAATTAAGGGTTTCCTTGTCTCTGCATCTATAGAGTCATATAAACTCCTATATTTTAGCATTAAGTTTTGCTTGGTACCTGGGACTTACTTGATTTTTTTTTTTTTTTTTTTACTTGACTCTGAGATGGCAGAAGTTAAAGGTTGCGAATTTTCAAATATTGTATGCTTATCCCCAAGAGCAGTGGCTGGCCCATAATAGTTCTGCTGGTGGTATTTTTGTGTTAGACTGGCTTGGGGGTGGGGGATGGGGGACAGGAAGAATGCAAAGATTATGAGATAAAGTCAAACACATAAATTTGCTTTAACCCTTGCACATCATCTGGAAAAAACATATTATTCCACTTAAGATTTTAGTTAGTTTTGCATATTTGCCAGCTCATAATTTTACTCAGAAATAGTTGACAAATCTAATAATGTCAAGGCAACTCTTGGCTGAGAAAAACTAAGTATTAAAGCTTCTTTAGTCATCAGGAAATAAAATTAAAACCACAATGAGATACCACTATAGATCCACCACAATAACTGAAATAAAAATAAAAAAATAGAAATAAAAAAGGTTTTGGCCAAGATGTAGAGCAATCACAACTTTCATACACATGCTTTCATGCTGGGAGGGAAAATTGGTGTAGCTACATTTAGCCACATCTGAAAACCATTTGGTTATTACTAAAACTGACCAAGAGCATATTCATACCTCATAATTGCACCCCTAAGTGCACATGACAAAGATGTGTGCATATGTTTAGTGAAGGGTATGTATTAGAATGCTCAAGGCAGCCATTCATAATAGCCCAAAACTGAGCATATCTCCATATTCAACAACAAATGGAAAGGATAACTGAATTATAGGAATTCAAACAATGAAATGTTTGAAAATATTGTAATGACATGAGTGATGTACAATTGTACATAATAAATGCATGAATATCCTAAACTTGATGTTATCTGAAAGTGAAACTGTCCTTTATAAAATTAAAAAGGAGCCACAAAAGTGGGAACTGTGGTAAGGCCCAAACTCTGCAAATGTATAGGCTGTTAGAATAAAGAGAGTGCCAAAAAAAGTTATACACATTTTAAAAGATGTTATCTATGTATTTTCTTTTCTTTTTTCCTTCCTTCCTCCCTCTATCTTTCCCTCCCTTCTTCCTTCCTTCCTTTTTTTCTCTTCTCTTCTCTTCTCTTCTCTTCTCTTCTCTTCTCTTCTCTTCTTTTCTTTTTTGAGACAGAATCTTGGCCTGTTGCCCAGACGAGAGTGTCATGGCATCAGCCTGGCTCACAGCAGCCTCAAGCTCCTGAACTCAAGTGATCCTCTTGCCTCAGCCTCTTAAATAGCTGGGATAACAGGTTCTTGCCACAATTCCCAGCTATTTTTTTTTCTATTTTTAGTAGAGATGGGTCTTACTCTTGCTTTGGCTGGTCTTGAACTCCTGAGCTCAAACAATCTTCTGCCACAGCCTCTCAGGGTAGTAGGATTATAGGCGTGAGCCACTGCACCCAGGCTATATATTACTTTTCCAAGTTGAACTGAATTACAGTAGCAATGTATAGTATGATGTTCACTCAAAAGACGGTGTTAATCAAAAGAATGCTAGTGTTCACCAGGCTGCAAGTAGGACAGTCAAAGAAAATAGTGGAAGCACGGTTGTTGTTCAAGGAATGCAATACCATTTTGAAGTGGTATTTGAAATTCCTGGTCAAAGGAGGCATGAGTATGCACCCAAACCTCCATCACCCCTAACAGTTGTACACATCTGTGATAAGTTTGAGATGCACAGTACCATGTGATGAGCACAAGGAAGATTCAGGAAGTCTCACACAGCAGCAAGTCCTGCTTCTTTCGCAGTGATGTTGGAGCAGTTTACATACTTGTCATAAAAGTCTACCATACAAATGTGTACACAGGACAGGAGTTAGCAGAATAAGCATATGACATGTTCTTAAAACAGTAAAATGCAAAGTGTCAACCTAAGATTGTTACTTGTACTGAGAGGTGAGAACTTATTTCGATGAGAATTTGCCAGGGCAATGATAGGACAAAGAGGTGCTGTTGAGTGTCTCCCATATTCTTCTGACTTAACATGCTCTGGTGTTCTACACATGGTGGCCCTTCAAAGATGTGGTGGTTCTTTGCAAAGAAGTTGAAACTACATGCATGGCAACACAGGTAGACACTTGGGTCAACTTGGATTACGACATTGCTATAATCCCAAGTGTCTGAACACTGATGGTAACTGCTTTGAACACCTCTTGTCATTGCAGAAGTTAAATGTGACTTGTATTAATTTTTCGCTGTTGGTATATATTGAGTATTAAAATTTTAATATAGTCTTTTTTCTTTCTTAAAATGCATGTGTATCACCAGCCATTCTTCCATAGCCTACTCTCCTGGGATTGCTTACTGGTCTTAGCTTTTTTAATAGCTTCCGTAGATAACACTACCACTGTGAAGCCTAAGGCAAGGTTTCGAGATGTGTTCTGGACCCCATGTTTGAGAAGTCTTCTGGGCCTGTCTTCCAGTGGACTAGCTAACCCACCCAGATTAGTCGTCTATATCAAGGAACTGACTCAACTCATGACCCCCTACCAGGAACTGATTTGGGACAAGAAGACAATTTCCACTTTCTGATCTTTAGAATTAATCTTCAGCCAATCAGCAGACTAAATTGCCTAGCCTTTGGCCTGCCAAACTACCTTCAAAAACCCTTTCTTATGATATATATATATATACAAGGGAATAGTATTAAACCATCGAAAAAGATGGAGACTTTAAATCTTTTGTATTAACCTGGATTGAAATTCATCTTAGTAAAGCATCACAAAAATGGAGAAGCAAGAATTCAATATACTCAATTCTAATATGAAGGCAGCAGATAATCTAATACAAGATGTGGGGTAGGGGAATGAGGGAGTGGGGAGAGGAGAGGAGAATGGGAGATCATAGTATATGACATACATCTTGGGGGCAGGACACAATTATAAGAAGGACTTTACCTCTTATAATCAATGTAACTTAATTATTTGTGCCCTCAATGAATCCCAAACAATTAAAAAAAAATAAGTAAGTAAAAGTAAGTAAGTAAAAGTAAGTAAATAAAGAAAGAAATAAATAAAATAAAATAAAGTTCTCCCTTGTAGGTGAAATGTCAAAAAATGCACAAACAAACAAATAAATTAAAAAAATCCTTTCTCCCAAATTCTTGGGGAGACCTATTTGAGAATTTCCTTCCATCTCCTTGCTTGGTGCCCAAGATATCAAACTCTCTCTGCTGTAACATCTGCTGTTTCTGTGTGTTGGTTTCCTCTTGAGCAGCAAGCAATGAACCTAGTTGGACTATGATAGAATAAACCAGCCACAAACAGTGCACTGTGTTGTTACATTCATATAAAGTACAGACTGGGCAGAACTAATCTAATTTATGCTGCTGGAAGTCTATATTTAACCCTTGGTTAAGCACAGGATGTAGAAAAGGGCACAAAGGGAACTTCAGGGATGTTGGTGATGTATTGTTTCTCATGGCAGGTACTGATTCAGTGTGTAAAAATTCATCAAACTCAAATATATCCTTTATTGCATGTCTGCTGTACTTCAATTTTTTAAAAAAGTATATCTATGGAATGATGTACATATGTAGGCACAGAACCTGTTTTAATATCATATGTATCTATTGTCCCCAGTAACTTATTCATAGAGTACCCTCTTTATTTTTCTTTTTTCAAGCTCAAAAACTTAACACCCACACTAAGGACTTAATGTTTTGAGATCTTCTATTTGATGACAGCTGCAAGATATTGGGAGTATCCTCTCTGTCTGCCAGGGTCAGTCACAAAATATACAGTGAACAGTGAGTGTAGGCCTAGGGTCCACACCAGATCCAATCCAAAACCCACACACTAGGAAACATCTTCTACCAGAAAATTTACACTTTTTACTGGAAAATAATTATTTTCCATGTTTATTAATCAAAGATACTTAACTTCTTAGTAGCTGGAGAGAGTCCATATTATGATAAAAAGTTGATAAAAAGTAACTGTAGTACTAAGGAAGAAAATCTGACCCATTATCCTTTGCAGCCTCCTTATAAACAACTACATTATTTTTCATTTTCCTTTGGTAAAATTCATAATGGTTCCCCTTCCCCTCTATGTAAATATAACAGTTAAGTTTCTGGTAATGAGGATGGGGAGCCATTAGTTCTAGAGTTATGCTACAAACAACCCAAGGATCTGTGTGACTAACAAGTTTAATTTTCATTAATAGACCATAGGAGCTGGGAGTCTATTATGCATCTCTTCACTCTGAGCCCCAAATGGGGTCATCAGCTTCTTTGTAGGACACTACTGTGTTTGTGACAAGGGAAGGTGAGTTAAGAGTTGATCTACATGGTAGCATATCATCTCTCCACTTGGAAGTGGCTATTTGCTAAGCATTTTTTCAAGTATAAGTATCTTATAGAAACTAAAAGGAAAAACAAATTTTTTTCTGGTTTTAATCAATTCAAACTACTAATAGGTAGAGAAGAAACTGTTGATGGCTCTTTACCCTGTATTGTTCAGCCACTTGAGCCCTGTGAGGTTGTACGGGATTCTGCCTCACAGGAGCCTTTTGATCTGCATTAACTATGTGTGTCTCTCTGCCTGAAGACTGCCTCTGGCTTCAGGAGCATGCCTGATTCCTGAGTAGCACACTGGGAGTGCCAGGATGCCAATGTCGTCAAAACTCACTTCCAACCAACAAGGAGCAAGGGCTGGCCCAGTTTCCAGAGCCTCTGTTGGGGCCTGTGCTCTAAAGTCTTTCAGAGAGTTCTCTGAGGGAGCAAGCCCCAGTTGCCCATGGTGTTCACGCATGCACCCTCATTGGTTTTGCTCCCTTCCTGTCTCACTCTTTTCCTCTCCTCACCATGAGTCATTCTCAAACAAACAATTGGCATATGAATTTTGGTTTTGGACCTACTAAGGAGCTAACCTGGATTAAGAAAGTGGAGAAACATATAAGTTTTTTTTTAAACTTCAAAATATTAAGGGGGTATAAATGTACTTAGTTACATGAATGGCTTTTCTAACACTTGAGTCATAGCTATCAGTGTACTTATCATTCAAATAGTGTTCATTATACCTGTTAGGTGGGTTTTAGTCCCTCCCATCCTATCCCCACCCTTTCAGTTTTGTTTCTACTGAGCTTTACTTCCTTTTGTGCACTCGTTTTAATAAATAGATAGGTAATATCTCTTTCAATCTCAGTCTTTAATTAACTCTCTTGAGAATTACACCTGAGCCACTCTGGTTTCTGTTGAATTTGGAGGAGGTTCATTTAAGGCTTTATTACAGTATTCCTCTCACCACCCCTATAACCTTTGTCTTCCTATATTTTGAGGGATATTTTACCTGTTTGATTCCTTGTTTCATTTTTCAGCTCAACCTTCATCTACTGAGAATCTCTCATTCTCTTTCTCTCTCTCTCTTTTTTTTTTTTTTTTTTTTTTTTTTTTTAGACACAATTTAACTGTGTCACCCCTGGTAGAGTGCCCTGGTGTCATAGTGCATAGCAACCTCAAACTCCTGGGCATAAGCGGTTCTCTTGCCTCAGCCTCCCAAGTAGCTGGGACTACAAGCCCCTGCTACAATGCCTGGCTATTTTTTCGTTTCACTTGTCATTGTTGTTTAGCTGGCCCAGGCCAGGTTCAAAGCCCCCAGCCTGGGTGTACATGGCTGGTGCCCTAGCCACTGAACTATGGGTGCTGCCCAAATATCTCATTTTATAGCCTGATGAAAATGCCCATTTTCTTTCCTATGCCTGTTATTGATCTATTTTCCCTTTTACATTTTTTTTGATGTATTTGTGGGGTTCAGGGTACTGCTTTAATATATAATGTGAAATGCTTACATTGAACTAAGTAGCACATCCATCACAGTTATACTCATTTCTTAATAGTTTTGAAATGTACCATTGCATCATGGACATTAGGTGAGGTTCCCCCCAAATGTCCTCCCTCCTCTTATATTCCCCCTCCCCTCCCTTGTCCCTCCTCTTCCCTTCTACTTTCTGGACTATAGTTATGTTTTACCATTAATATGAATGTATAGGTGATTATATATTGATTTCATAGTAGTATTGAGTACATTGGATACTTTTTTCCCCATTCTTGAGATACTCTACTAAGAAGAATATGTTCCAGCTCCATCCAGTTAAGCATAAAAGAAGTGAAGCTTCCATCCTTTTTATGGCTGCATAGTATTCCATGGTGTACATATACCACAATTTTTATTCCATTCATGTGTTGATGGGCACTTGGGCTGTTTCCATGTCTTGGCTATTATGAATTTGGCTGCAGTAAACATTCTGGTGCAAATGTCTTTGTTGTAAAATAATTTTTGATCATCTGGGTATATACATAGTAGAGGAATTGCAGGATGAAACAGTAGGTCCACTTTTAGTTCCTTAAGTGTTCTGCAAACTTCTTTCCAAAAGGGTCATATTAGCTTTCATTCCCACCAGCAGTGTAGAAGTATTCCCTTCTCAGCACATCTACACCAACATCTCTAGTTTTGGGATTTTGCGATGTGGGCTAATCATACTGAAGTTAGATGATATCTCAAAGTGGTTTTGATTTGCATTTCTCTGGTGGTTAAGGATGATAAGCATTTTTTCATGTGTTTGTAGGCCATGCACCTGTCTTCATCAGAGAAGTTTCTGTGTAAGTCTCTTGCCAACAGAGAAATGGCATTATTTATTCTTTTCTTATTGATTAGTTTGAGTTCTCTCTGGATTCTGGTTATCAGAACTTTGTTAGAAGCATGACCTGCAAAAATCTTTTCATATTTGTGTGCTCTTGGCTGTGCAAAAGCAGCTTTTTAGTTTGATCAGATCCCAGTAATGTATTTTTGGTGTTGCTTCAATTGCCTGGGGGTCCTCCTAATAAAATATTCCCCCAGGCCAATTTCTTCAAGTGTTTTTCCTACACTCTCTTCCAGTACTTTTATAGTTTTATATCTTAAGTTTAAATCTTTTATCCAGTGAGAATCAATTTTTGTCCAGTTTCAGTCTTCTACAGGTTGCCAGACAGTTCACCCAGCACCATTTGTTAAATAGGGAGTCTTTCCCCCACTGAATATTTTTGATAGACTTGTTGAAGATCAAATGATGATAAGTAGCTGGGTTCATCTCTTGGCTCTCTATTCTGTTCCATAAATCTACCACTCTGTTTTTGTGCCAGTACCATTCTGTTTTGATCACTATAGATTTATAATATAGCCAGATGTCTGATAATGTGATACCACCTGATTTGTTCTTATTTATGAGTAATGTATTTGCTATTCGAGGTTTTTTATGATTCCATATAAAATGAAGTACTACAAAATTGAATTCAACAGCAACAGAAATCTTCATACCCAAACAAAGTCATGGAAACTAAATAATCTTAGGCTGAGTGATAGCTGGGTCAAAGATGAAATTAAGAAGGAAATCACCAAATATTTGGAACAAAATGATAATGAAGACAAAAATTTTCCACATCTGTGAGACACTGTAAAGACAGTCCTAAGAGAGAAATTACAGCATTGGAAGCCTTCATCAAGAAAGCAGAAAGAGAGAAAGCCAAAAACTTAATGGATCATCTCAAGCAACTGGAAAAGGAAGAACATTACAACCCTAAACCCAGCAGCAGAAAAGAAATAACCAAAATTAGGGCAGAATTAAATGAAATTGAAAACAAAAGAATCATTCAGAAGATCAATGAAACAAAAAGTTCGTTTTTTGAAAAGATTAATAAAATTGATAAACCTTTGGCCAACTAACCAGAAACAGATAAATAAAATCTCTAGTATGGTCTATCAAAAACAATAAAGGAGATATAACAACAGACACCTCAGAAATTAAAAAAAAATCCTCAATAATTACTACAAAAATATTTATTCTCAGAAATATGAAAATCTGAAGGAAATGAACCAATACCTGGAAGTGCACCACCTTCCTAGACTCAACCAGAAAGAATTAGAAATCTTGAATAGACCTATATCAATCACTGAAATAGCATCAACAATATGAAATCGCCCAAAAAAGAAAAGTCCAGGCTTCACATCTAAATTCTATCAAACCTTTCAAGAGGAACTAGTACCTATATTCTAAAACCTTTTCCAAAGCATAGAAAAAGAAGGAATACTTCCCAACACATCCTATGAAGCAAATATTACCCTGATCCCAAAACCAGGAAAGAATCTAACAAACAAAGAAAATTATAGACCAATATCATTAATGATTATTGATGCAAAAATATTAAATAATTTCTTAGCAAACAGAATTCAACAATACATCAAAAGAATTACACACCATGATCAAGTTGGTTTTATTACAGGATTACAGTGTTGCTTCAAGATATGAAATTCTATAAATATAATATATTACATCAATAAAATAAAAAACAAAGACCATATGATTCTTTCAATTGATGCAGAAAAAGCCTTTGATAATATCCAGCATCCTTTTATGATCAGAACACTTAAGAAAATAAGCACAGAAGGGTCATTTCTTAAATGATAGAGGCCATTTACAGCAAACCCACAACCAATATCATATTGAACGGTGTAAAATAGGAAACATTTCCACTCAGATCAGGAACAAGGCAAGGATGTCCACTGTGTCCACTGCTATTCAACTTAGCAATGGAAGTCTTAGCCATAGCAATTAGATAAGAGAAGACTACCAAGTATATTCAAATAAGGTCAGAGGAGATCAAACTCCCACTCTTCACTGATGATATGATCTTATAACTGGAAAATCCCAGGGACTCAAATTCAAAACTCTTAGAAATGATCAAGGAATACAACAGTGTCTCAGAATACAAAATCAATACTCACAAATCAGTAGCTTTTATATTTGCCAACAATAGTCAAGCTGAAAATATAGTCCAGGACTCTATTCCTTTTATAGTAGTGCCAAAGAAGATGAAATATCTGGCATTTTTTTTTTTTTTTTTTTTTTTTTTTTTTTCCACTGGCCTCAAGGTGTTGCCCTTGCAGCAACCTCCAACTCCTGGGCTCAAGCTATTCTCCTGCCTCCACCTCCTAAGTAGCTGGGACTAGAGGCGCCCGCCACAACACCCAGCTATTTTTTGGTTGCAGCCGTCATTGTTGTTTGGTGGGTCTGGGGTGGATTTGAACCCTCCAGCTCAGGTGTATGTGGTTGGTGCCTTAGCAGCTTGAGCCACAGGCGCCAAGCCTATCTGAAATATTTCATACATAAACTTTGTTAGGTATCCCTAACAAAGGACGTGAAAGATCTCTATAAAGAGAACTATGAAACTCTGGGAAAATAAATAGCTGAAGATGTTCACAAATGAAAAAACATATCTTGCTCATGGCTAGGAAGAATCAACATTGTTAAAATGTCCATACTACCGGGTGGTGCCTGTGGCTTAAAGGAGTAGGGCACCAGCTCCATATGCCAGAGGTGGTAGGTTCAAACCCAGCCCTGGCCAAAAACTGCAAAAAAAAAAAAAAAAAAAAAAAAATCATACTACCCAAAGCAATATGCAATTTTAAGACAATCCCTATTAAAGCAATATTGTCACACTTTAAAGAATAGTACTGTCTTCTACATTTTTTTCTGTCATTTCAATAGTATGAGAAGAGAGTAAAGAGACATAATTCATCATCTTGAATAACTTCACTGGTATTGGAAACTCTTTAATTCCTTTTAAATTGAAAATTTTGACACATTTACAGGAGCTTGGTCTATGGCTTTGCCAAGCTGCAGGTCATAGCTCTGTATGCTCTGCTCCCTTTAGTGATCTTACACACTTTCATGGCTCTTTGTGCATGTGTTAGATTATTATTTAAATTTATGAAATGTGTTTGATCAAGCTAAAAAGCTTTTGCACAGCTAAGGGTAACACAATCAAAGCAAACAGTCTTCAGAACAGGAGGTTTTTGCATGCTATGAATCTGACAAAGGCCTGATAGGTAGAATCTATAGAGAACTCACATTAAAATAATAAGAAAAGAAGAAATAACTCCTCTTACAAGTGGGCAAGAGGCTTGAAATGAAACTTCTTTGAAGATGACAAATGGCCAATAAACACATGAAAAAATTCTCATAATCTTTAATAGTCAGAGAAATGCAAATCAAAACTACTCTGAAATATCACCTACTTCCAGTGAGAATAGTCCACATCACAAAGTCCCAAAACTTCAGATGTTGGTGTGAATGTGGAGAAAAGGGAATGCTTCTACACTGCTGGTGGGATTACAAACTAATACAACCTTTATGGAAAGTAGTGTTCATAGGAATTAAAAGTTGACCTTCCATTTGAAGGTAAATAATTTTGCCACAATTTGCACCAGAGTGTTTATTTCAGCTCAATTTATAATTGCCAAGTAATGGAAGCCCATCAACCCATAAATGGATCAAATGCCCATCAACCCATAAATGGATCAACAAACTGTGGTACATGTATACCAAGGAATACTATTCACTCATTAAAAAAGATAGAGACTTGACATCTTTTATATTTGCCTGGATGGAGTTGAATCACATTCTTCTTACTAAAATAACATAAGAACAGAAAAATAAATATCCAATGTGTTCAATAGTAATATGAAACCAATATATAAACAATTACATGCTCATATGAACAACTCAAATATACTTTTAAAAGCTATGTAGCCATTGGTAAGTCTTAATTTCTTAATTAAAAAAAACCAGTAAATTGATACAAATACTTTCAAAACCTGGAAAATACAATTTAATAAGGTTTGAATATTCTTACTTAATATTCATTAAGTCCTCTCTCTTATAATTACACCCATCTGACAAAACTTAAATCTCTTTCCCACACACAGAAATAAAATTATTTTCTATATTTGTGTGAGATGTACTAAGAAAACTAAAAGTAAGTGTTGATGTGGATGTGGAGAAATGATTTTTACATGTTTTCCTTGTAGGAATGCAAACAATAATAACCATATGCATTCTTGCAATAGTAATAACAATAGGCACATAGTATGGCAATTTCTAAGAAATGTAAAAATGTTTCTAGTTAATGAGGCAGTAATTTCACTTTAAGTTATGTGTTATAAAAAAATTTTCAAACATGTACTCAAGAAGAAGTGTTAAAAGATAAATGTTATATTGATTAAAAGTTTGACAAATTTATATCAACCTCAATACCTCTAGTAATCAATGGATGAATAAGTTATGATCTGTTTATATAATGGAATATTATGAAAACAATCTCATATTGAGTGAATCAAATGAATTGCACAAGAGTACACAAGGATGCTGACATGTAGTCAAATAAAAATACATAGAAGATACTTTTGTTCACAGACATACAAGAAGGCAGCAAAAATGTCAAACCCTGAGTGGAAATGATATCCACCAATTTCAGTGCAGATATAATTAATGGAAAGAGATGGAGGAAAAAGATGGCATCGACTGTATCTACCACATTGTATTTCATTAAGACACCATGGAGTGAAAATGAATACATCCAGTGTATTTTATTAAATCTGGGTAGTATGATGTGGATAAGATTGCTCTCTGGGTAGTAAAATGTGGACAAGATTTCTCTCTACATTTGTCTATTTATTGGCATGGTCATGGAAACATACACATAAACTATTTATTAAACTATGAAATATCTTAAAGGGTGGCACTCAACCAGCAGAGATTTCACAGACCACCAAGGCTTGCACAAAAGGTTTTTATTGGCAGGTGAGGGATCTGCAGAGCAGCACCAAGGAGGAGACAAAAGAGAGAGAGAGAGAGAGAGAGAGAGAGACAGACAGGCATACCTTTATCTAGGTTCAGTTAGGGGAAGTCTCAGAATGGTTATGGGACGGTAGAATAGCCAATAAGGAGTTACCGCTCTGGTGGGAAGAGACGTTAGGGGCAGGCCATAAGTTTGAAATTTTAAGCTGGTAATTGGGACAGGAAGATTTGTGACTGGGAGATAAGGAAATGTCTAGTAGGCAACTCCCTGTGCTTGGAAAGGAACTGTAACTTTAAGAGTGAGACAGCTAGTCTTGGTCTGTTGAAAGCAGGAAAGGGCTTTCTAGGGAAGGGGCTTTTCTGGGGCAATTACCTAACATTCCTCCCTTCTTGATATGTTAAAAATAGGTGGTTGGCCTTGGGATAGGGGATGTCGAGTTCTTCTGTAGCTTCTTCCTGCTGAGAGGGGCACGTATTTTCAATTGGCCAACTAGAGGACGATTATGATTTTTTTCGCTGGGAGGATATAAGTTTTTGCTTTCAGACTGGCCTTTTAGCGGTGGCTGTTCAGAAGTGGAGTTCAGGAAAGGCTTGTGGCCTGGAGTAGAGTGCAGTCCATTCATGAAGAACAGTTTATTTTTGTTGTAGGTTGGGAGTTGTACTTGGGGTGTAGGTTTGGAGCACCAAATGAGTAGTAATCTGTTGAGACAACTTTGAGAGTTGAGTTTGAATAAAATGAGTTATGCATGGAGCCACAGCCACCAGCCCAAGGATGACAACTATAGGTGTTAGGAAAAGTAGAAGTGCAACCCAGAGTGGGTTTTGAGTGCATCAAGAGGAGAAGTCTGATGACTCTGATTTATGTTGTTTTTTTCGAAGTTTGAGGCTTTCTTGGAGTGATCAGATTTTGTTAGTGATGATTTCAGACTCATTAATAAAGAAAAAATATTCCTCTTGGAGTATTAAACAAAGTCCCCTAGCCTGGTGAGTTCAAAAGTATGGGAGGTGAGACTTTGTTTGTGGGTTGGAGCGCTGGCAGATGTCGTAGGATGATGTAAGTTGATTTAGAAATTCTGAATCTATCTGTGAGAGAGGAAAGAAAGCTTTGAGAAATTGTAGTAAAGTCTGACAGTTGGGGTGAAATAACTTGTGGAGATCGATGAGGAGGTCATGAGTGGGAGGTTGATTTGTTTCCTTTACTGTAGCAGCAATAGGAGAAGAAATAAGTAGGAGGTGAGAGGAGTTGTCAGGAGATGAGTGTTGGAGAGCAGTTGTATGTGTTGCATGGTCAGCTCAGTTGTTACCCTTTGATATAGGCAAGTGGTTAGAATAGTGTAAACAGTAATGGACAATGCCTATAGCCTTAGGCAATTTAGAAGCTTTTAGTAGTTTGTCAATAAAGTGAGAGTTAAGAATAGGATTACCTTTGGTATTACATAAGCCTCGCTCCTTCCATATAGCTGCATGGGATAATAATATGTGGAATGCACCCAGAGTTAGTATAGACAACGAGAGATTTATCTCATGCTAGGGTGAAGGCTCTGGTTATTGCTATTAGTTCTGCTTGTTGGTTAGTGATGGAAGAGGGAAGAGAGTATGCCTCGATGACCTCATTGGAGGACACAATTGTATAGCCTGCCCTACGAGTTTCCTCAGATATAAAAGAACTGCCATCCAAAAATCAGAGAAGATTAGTATCAGGAAGAGGTCCTTCTTGTACGTTAGAGAGGCAAGGGAGAAGAGTGTCTAGTGTTGGAAGGCAATCGTGATTGAGTGATGAGTCAGACGGAGTAGGCAAGAGGGATGCAGGATTTAGTGTGGGACATGTGTTAAAAGATAATGATGGGTTAGATAAGAGAGACGTTTGAAGGTTAGGAATGCAGCATGGTGGCATGGTTTTAAGATTTTTGTCAAAAGATCATATGGAGAATGAGGGGACAAGACAGTAGTAGGGGAACCGAAAGTGAGTTTCTTTGATTCTTGTATTAGAGTAACTGCAGCTGTCAACGCCTTGAGACAAGGGGCCCAACCTTGAACAGTGTGATCTAATTGTTTTGAGAGATAGGCAATTGGAGCAAAGGTGGGGCCTCGCTGATGTCCAGGTACACAGAGAGCAAACCCACAGTTTTCTGTAACATATAGGAGGAAGTGATGAAAAAGATCAGGAAGGTGTAGGGCTGGAGCTAATAAAGCATGTTGTAGAGATTTAAAAGAAGTGGAATGGAGGTTAAGAGAGGCTCATGTCACCTCGAGTAGCATAATATAAAGAAGCAGCTAGGAGAGAAAAGTTGGGAATCCATGATCTGAGGTATCCAGCTAATCCTAAAAAGGAGAAGAGTTCTTGTTTTGTAGTGGGCAGAGGAAAGTCACGAAGAAGGCTTTTTCTGTTTATAGTTTTGAAGCCTGGGGACAAAAGGACACCAAGGTAAGTGACTTCTTGTTGGGATAATTGAACCTTTGAGGGAGAGACTCAATATCCCCTATCTGCAAGGAAATTAAGGAGGGAACAGGTGTTTTGCTTAGAGTCATGTAAGGTGGGACTACAGAGCAGGAGGTCATCAACATACCGAACTAAGGTTGAAGGAGAGGGATAATAGGACTGGAGGTCTTATGATAATATTTGGCCAAATAAGTAGGGGCTGTCATGAAATCTCTGGGGGAGTATAGTCCAAGTAAGTTGGGAAGAAGTCTGAGAAGTAGGGTCAATCCATGTGAAGGCAAATAGGTCTGGCAATCAGGGTTTAAGAGAATGGAAAAGAAGGCATCTTTGAGGTTTAGCACAGAGAAATAAGTGGTTGAGGTGGGATGGTTGATGGGAGGGTGTGTGGATTAGGGACTACTGGGTGTATAGGAATGACTGCAGAGTTGATGAGTCTTAGATCTTATACTAAGCAATAGGTGCTACTAGGTTTTTTAATTTCTAATATAGGACTATTATATGGTGAATGGGTAGGTCATAAAAATCCTTTTTCTGGGAGATTCTGTATAATAGATTGATGTCTCAGGAGACTAGATTGGGGAAGTGGATATTGACATTGAGAAGGAAAAACAGAGGGGTCATTTAGTTTAATAATAATTGGAGAGCAGGAGGCAATTGGGGGGGGGGTTAGTATCCCAAAATTTAGGGTTTACTTGCTCTGGTGGAATGGGCCAGGGCGACTGGTCTTTGATGGCTTGGGAAAGGATGAGGCAGAGTGAGGCACAAGGATATGGGTCAGCATCTATTAATTTAAAACTAAAAGTGAGGGAAGTACCTAATTTGGAAAGTATGTCATGTCCCACAAGGGGAACTTGACAGGAAGGCAGCATCAAAAAGGAATGTATAAATGAGAAATTGCCAATCGTGCAGTATAAAAAAGGAGTTTGATGTGGACAGGAGGAAAAACCCTCCACTCCAACAATAGAGGTAGGCGACAGGGAGGTAGGACCACTGAACTCTTTAGGAATTGAGAAGCTAGCTCCTGTGTCTAATAGGAAGGCGATCATTCTACCTGCCACCATCAGAGTTACCCTTGGCTCTGCAGAGGTAATCTTCATCTCAGGGTCTCGTCAGTCTTCAGAAGAGGCAAGCCCCAACAAGTCTGCTATAGGTGCCACATGTTGGCTGGCCCCATGTCCTCTCTGGGCCAAGGGTCAGTTAGCCTTCCAATGGCCCTTTCTTTTGCATGCCTGGCAGGGGTCTGGGACTGGGGCAATGTTGTACCCAGTGGCCTTCTTCACTGCATTTGTAGATGGTCTAGGTGGTTGAGTTATGAAGCGGCCTTTGGCCCCTGATGACTTAGGCAGGTTAGGAATTATGGCCTTAGTGACATTGTTTATAATGTTTTGAGCTAGCATTTGATAATCTTGGGTTTGAGATTTTTTTAATTTTCTCTTTGGAAAACATCATCTTGCCCCATGTAAACTTTAAAGGCTGTGTTTAAGATCATGGCCTGGGGTGTCAGGGGTCCGTGCTCCAAGCACTTTAGCTTAAGTTTCATGTCGGGGTAACTTTGGCTAAAGAAATAAGTCGTGAGAATGTTTTTCCCACCTATTGTTTCAGGATCTGAGTTAGTGTACTTAACAAAAGCCTCAGTAAGGTGTTGGAGGAAAGCTGAAGGATTCTGAGACTTATCTTGTATGACTTCCCGTGATTTATCATAATTGATAGCCTTTTTGGTGGAAGCTCTGAGTCTGCAAAGGAATGCAGGTAATAAAAATGTTTCTACCTTTTTTCCCAGCATTATCATTATAATTCCAATCTGACTGGGAGTTAGGGATCACGGTGTCACCTGTAGGATGCTTGTTGTTTGACATATAAAATTGATCTGCTGCCTCTTTTGCCCTCTCCCACACTTGTTTGTGCTTATTAGAGGTCAGGGTATTGGCTAAAATAATAAAAACATACCAGGTAAGTTGATAGGACATAGTAATAAATTGAAATTCTTGAATAAAATGAGAAGGATTAGAAGTAAAGAAACCTAGTCTAACCATAAGGTGTGTGATTTTAGATATGGAGAAAGAAACTATACCATGGACTCCAGTTACCTCGTGGAGCAGGGCCAGGAAGTGAGAGGGAGCTGAAGGTCTCTCTAGTTCTGGAGACCGACGAGAGTGGGAGTGGGTGAGGGGACTGGAGGGAAGTGAAGGGTGAGTAGTGGACATTGTAGAATTAGTTTTCAATTTGCATACATTGTTGCACCGTGGCACTGTAGGACCATCATATGGAGGAGCTAGAGGAAGAAAGGGGTAAAAAGGTTTAGAAGTGTTTCTTGGAGCAGCTGGTAGTGGACTTAGAGACCACACCGAAAAACTATGAGGGGAGGAGTTAGGAGACAAGATCAGATTGGTTGATGAAGAAGAAGGAAGAACAGAGGGAGGAGGCAACTGTGTGGTTGAGGGAGGAGCTGAATATGGCAGGGCCAGAACAGGAACTACTGCAGTTCTGGTGGCCATTTGCTTGTGTGGGGAAGGTTCATCTGCTGGGTTGAATAGGTCTGGTTCAGGGGAATAGAGAGCAGAAGAGCCCTTTGTTATAAAAATTTTGGAATCATCCAAACATAAATTAAGCTTGGTTCTAAGATACGAGAAGCCCTAAACATGGGGGACCTCACTCCATTTGCCAAGGTGGTCACAATAGTTATATAAGTTTCGAATTAAAGAAAAATCAAATGAACTATAGCTTAGCCAGATACTCTAGTTGTCTAGCTTGTAAAGTGGTCAAACCTGGATAGAGTTTAATTAATTTTTTTGGCTTTAAATCTAATCCTAATTCTACCAGGTGGTGTAATAAACACCCCAAGGGGGAGTTAGGTGGGATAGAATGGTCTGCACCCATGGCGATTCATGGTAGGATAAAGCGTGAGCAGAATAATTCAAGGACCAGGACAAAGGGTGTATGTCTCCCTGCTTTGTTGCTGGCTGTGAGGATGAGAACACATTGTAGGACAGTGGTCACTACTCCAGATTAGTGTCCAACTCTTGGGGCTGAGGAGAGATTGAGACCTGGTGCCAGGAATTTTCATGCGAGGTGTGGAAGCCCTGGGCTAAGCCACACAACGTCAATGGGATTAGGGAACTCAAGCCTCGAGAAATGGGTGAATCACCAGGAATGTAAGCAACCCAGCCCACGATTAGAGAAAACTCATTCCCATAGGGGTACTCACCAGGTCTGGATGAGGTCGGTATTGGGTGCAGATCGCTTTAAATTTTCACAACAGACACTGTTACATAATTTAGAGAAATGTTTTTTGTCTTACACTTGATATTGGAAAGCCATTTAATTCTTATAACAGATTCTATCAACAAAATGTTGCCTTAATTTTCTTGTATAATGTTATACCTTTTATTTACAGCTGTTGGCCAAGGGAGTCTCATGATTTTGTTCCACACTGCTTTGTATCACCACTTTCTATGAAAGCATGCTGGACACACTTTAATAACATTTGTTATTAACATTTTAACTTTAACTCTGTTAACTAAGATAGCATGTATTCATAGTGTACTTGGGTCATAAAAAGGCCGGAAATGTGCCTTTACATCTCATGGAAATGTCTTATGAAAGGTTAGTAATACACCCACCTAATTGCAATTTCCTGTAACTTAGACTGGCTTTTAATAAAGCTTATTCTTTTTATGTTTTACTATAGCCTGACTTCTGGATTTTGTGATTTGACATCAGAAATAATTTAGATGAGATGATTTCCTTGTACTTTTACTCCCAGGATATGTGCAGTCACATTCTTTTGTGTGAAGAAAAAAATAAATAAAACACTCAAGAAAAAAATGGACCACAATTCCACCAATTCAAAGTTATTGCAAAGAGGGTTTGTCCAAATCAGTAAATGAAGCAAATGTTAAAAAGAGGCGCCTTATGTTTACTTTCAACTGAGGGCAGTAATGGGAATCCACTTACAATCACAATGTGCCTGAGTGAGCATCCTGCTGAGACCATTACAATGAATAGAAAATAATTCCTTCCTTCTCTGTTAATTATGTTGCTACTGCTGATGTGGTTTTAAAAGTAATTGAGAATCGTGGTTTATTAAGTAAATTAAAGACTCCTTTACCCCAGTAAATATTGTTTAAACCAAGACTTCTTTATAAAACGTATTCCTTCTTTAAATGTTATGAATTCTTAAGTTATTCTGTCAAATAAATAAAATCATCCATGTTCAGGAATCCACATGGAATTATACAGGGTGGTTTTCTATTTTCTTTCTTTCTTTCTTTCTTTCTTTCTTTCTTTCTTTCTTTCTTTCTTTCTTTCTTTCTTTTTTTGTAACTCAAAAAGCATCAGGTTAGCTCAGAATTGAAGGGCAAGAAAAAATATTTCATTTTAGGGTATTTTTCCCTCATGTTTTATGACTGCCAAGTACATGCACAACATAACAAAGAGTGTGTGAAAAGTAACTCTTTCTGAGTCTTCACTTATCTGAAAATATCTTAAATTTTGCCCTTAATTGACATTTTGACTGGTTTTAGAATTGAGGTAAAAAAAAAATTCTTTTTTCTAAGATCAGTGAAAATATTACTTAAAACATTTATTTCTGAGATCCAAAACTGCTAGTTAAATAGTTTCAGTCTGATTTGTGTTTCTTTGTAAGAGATCATTACTTTTTTCTGAAAACATTAGTACCTTCCAAATAGCCTTTGTGCTCTGAAAATTCATAAGTTACATGAGGTATTTTAAATAAATACATAATGTATATATAATATGTGTGTGTGTGTGTGTGTGTATACATGTGTATATATTGTTTAGCAGTTTGTGGGCACCTTAAATTTTAAAATTTATATCAGTTGGTCATTTAGCTCTAGAAAGTTCAGATTTTAAAAATAATGTCTTTGATAATTATTATTTTATCTTCATGTTTTATTCTATCTTCTTATTGAGAGATTCCTTTGATCACAATTGAATTTCCTTGACAGGTCACGTTTTGTCTCTAACAGGTCAGTCTCTCTCTCTCAGTCACACACACACATGCTCACTTGTGCATAAACATACACACAAACCTACAACCTGGAAGACTTTCTTAAATTTATTTTTCATTCTTTTGTTCTCCATTTCTTTGAATAGTCACACTTTTGCTTTCTAACATTTCAACACTTTCTTGTTCTCTGTATATTCTTTGCATATCTTTCTTTAGGTTAAGTGAAAATGACACCTATTTAGGCAATCATATTTCCTAATTATGTTTAATTTTTAATATTTCCAATAATTAAACATTCCACACATGCCAGCTTTCGCTGTTTGTTGTTGGTGTTAGTGAAGAGGATAGCTGGGGGTTGGGAAGGCTCTCCTCCCCAGTTTGTCTGACAAATTGTTTTAAATTATTTGTTTCATAGAAAAAGAATTCTATAAATACTAAGGTATGATATTGATAAGCTTTGAGACCAGTTCAGGTTTGCATGTTTGCCATTTTCAATTGGGGACTAAAAAGAATTAAATTTAGGCCAGTTTGTTCACTCATGCCTGTAATCTTAGCACACTGGTTGGCCAACAGGAGGTAGATTGCTTGAACTCAAGAGTTTGAGACCAGCCTGAGCAAGAGCAAGACCCCATCTTTACTAAAATTAGAAAAAACTAGCCAGGCATCATGGTGGGCACCTGTAGTTCCAGCTACTGAGGAGGCTGAGGAGAGAGGATCCTTAGCCAAGAGTTTGAGATTGCTGTGAACTCTGACGCTACAACACTCTACTCAGTGTGACAGAGTGAGACTCTGTCTCAAAAAAAAAAAAAAAAAAAAGAGGTTAAATTTAAACTTGTGGTGTTCTCCTTTTATTAGTAACAACACAGACTATATTAGTACCATTTTAAAATACATTCTTCATGTCTATCTCCTTTTTCATTCACTATCTAAATTTTTATTTATTTCTTACACACTATAATATTCATATCACCTGTTATATTTTATGTGTCTTTGAAATCTACAGTCCTTCTTACAATATAGTAAGTAAAAAATTGATCATACTAAAAAAATAAATGTAGTAAACTATCTGGCTATTATTTTGATTAATATTTTCTATCCAAGAAAACCATTTAGTGATATCCAATTTAGAAGATATAAACAAAATGGCAATAGTGAAGTATCAGGATGAACTTCTTATACACAAAATGAGTTTTCAAAATTTTGATCAAGGTAACTTAAATCAATAAAAGAGTTTCAAACATTTCCTACTTCATGAAATGTCTCCTGACCACATCATCTTCTACTTATCTCTTCCTTTTTGAAGATATTTTGACATCATGTCCTGTCGAAAAATAATAATCTCTTTTTGTTTTTAACTCAATGCATTTTTTTTTTTTTTTTTTTTTGGTAGAGACAGAGTCTCACTTTATTGCCCTTGGTAGAGTGCTATGGTGTCACAGCTCACAGCAATCTCCGACTCCTAGGTGATTCTCTTGCCTCAACCTCCCGACTAGCTGGGACTACAGACATCCACTACAATGCCTGGTTATTTTTTTGTTGCAGTTTGGCCGGGGCCAGGTTTGAACCCACCACCCTCAGTATATGGGGCCAGTGCCCTGCCCACTGAGCCACAGGCACCACCCCTCAATATATTTTATAAGTGAAAATAAAGAGGCAATTCTTATTTTTGCAACATCACATTAAATAGATTTAGTTAATCTATAGATGTATGGAGTTGTCTTATTCTATGGATCATGTATCTTTTCCCTTGGTAAGGAGGCATAGCAAACCATCTGTAACCTGATGGCTTAAAACAACAACTATTTATTATTTCACATAAGTGTTTGGGCCATCTGGGTGGTTCTTGTGATCTAGGCCAGTGTCAGCTAATCTTGTCTAGGCTTCTTTACTATTCTGTAGTCAGATGATAGATTGGCTGGTGATATACACTGGTTGGCTTCATATGGGAAAAATGGAAGGGCTGGGATGACTGGGACAATTTAATTCTCTTCCCTGTGTTCCCTACATTCTTCCAGAAGATTAGTCCTAGCATTTTCTCATGGCCTGGTATAGGTGCACAAATAAGCAAGGTTAATCTCAGAAGAAGACCAGCACATGCAGAAATAAACATACACTATTCAAGAATTCACTCATATTTGCTCATCTTCCATGGGCCCAAAATCAAGAGAGTGATGATTATAAATTATACTCATAGATTAAATGATATGATAGAGAAAGACCATTCATTAGGTCAAGTAAAACACAAGTAATCTACTGTAGTGTAAAGAATTACAACCTAAAGTGAGGATGTTTAGATTGGAGAAAAACAACTTGGGGGAAAGTTGTTATTTATTTTCAAATGTTGCATAAAAATTATTAAAATAAAACACTAGACAGGAGAAAAAGGATGCTAGTAAATAATTTTGAATTCTAAATATTCATATGCTAGATATTTAATACACATTCTGAAATTTAATCATGATAATAATCTTATAAAATAGTTGTTATTGCCTCCGTTTAAGAGGCAAAGATATTGAGGTTCAAAGATGTTAAGTAACTTTTGAAAGTTTCCATTAAATAAGAACTCATAGAACTAGAGCTCCAAATGAGGAGCCCTCCTAATTCACTCATTACAAAACTCCACCTGCCTTTTGAGAATTTACGAAGGGAGGTCAATGGTTGGAAGTTTCTTGACAGTCAACATCCTGTCAACATGAGAAAGAGTCTTTTAAACGAGTAGAATAATTTTAAATATGAAATTATTTTTCCTAGAAAGTAATTTTGGGGGGTTTCTGGAGGTTTTCAAGCATAATTTGAATTAGACATATTAAATAAATAATTTAAACCTCTGGAAAGGACGAATCACATTGTTACTTAATTCCCTTTGACTCAGAGAATGTGACAATATAAGATCATCATAGAACCATGGAATTAGAAGAATCATTAAATAGCATCAAGTTTCAAGTTTTCATTATCTTAGTGAGACACTGTAGGCCCAGGTAAATAACATGCCTTGATCAATATCACAAGTTACTTAGAAAATAAAGCCAAAATAAGATACAGGCTTCAGTTCTTCTAATGCAATTCTCTGTAGGTATGGATAGCCTAAAAATTATGATGGATCTTGCATGAGCACAAAAATTATACATAAAACAAAATTTATTGGAGTAGATGGTTGAGAGCAAAAAAACAAATATTTTCACTGAAATAGCATCATTTTTGTCTGTAGATAAAAACTAAAAATGTTAACAAGTATTCTGCATGGCATCAGATAGTCCTTGTTTTAAACTTTTTGCTCTAGCACTTCTTAACTTTGTAACTACCACCAAATTTTTTAAACGTCTATGCCTTTGCTATTATGTTTGTTGTTGTTGTTGCTTTGTTTTTCTTCTTTGTGTGTGTTTTCTTGTAAAATAGAGATAACTCTCATAGGGTTGTTGTGAGGAATAAATTAGGCAAACTGGTAGTGGATAGAAATAATTGATTTGAAGAATCTGATCATCCCTTGGGTCAGGACAATAGTAGAAACACTAGAGCTTAATCAAAGAAAAAGCTTTGAAGTTGACCATTGGACTCATTGGCAGCTGAACAAGGTTAAATGTTATGGAGCAAAGGTTGAAAACCCTATTCATGAAGCATTGTGGTTTGGGGCATCTCATGATACAGCAGTTATCACAGTAATAATATTAGAATATTTAAGATCATTGGTAACCCACCAAAATGGAACCTTAAATTAGAACACATGAAGAAAATCTCAAATCAACAGCAGACCCAGCGATAAGGTAATACTAAATTGTTCTGAAAAAAAAATTAGAAGAGCCTGACCCAGAATCAGTTGGAAATAAAGAAAAAGACAAGAGAAAGAAAATTATGGTCAGGCCTTCTATAAATGATCTCATACAAGGCAATCTGAATCTACATTTCTCTTAAGACAGGAAACACATGCTTTATAAATTTACACTCTGATGTGTTCTATGTTATTTTTTATTTCCTTTATAAAAGTATCTTTTAAAATAAATCTCTATTGCTTCAATTGCACTAAAAGGATAAAGGATATCCCACACCTTGGTGAAAACATTTTTACTATGAAGATGTTTTCTATCAAAGAATAATTGAGTAGATTAGAATTTATGGAGACAAATTTGTTAGGAAATCTAGAACTTTATTACCTGTGTTTTCTATGCTCTTATTTATTATTTTATGTATTTCAATTTTATGACCTCAACTCTAGGAGAAAAAAAATTATTTTGGCACTACAGAGATGAGGAAAGTAGGCAGATAGGAAATGGTTGTTGAATGACTAGCCGATAGGTCATCACGTGCTTCGGGGCACCTGTACAGCAGTGGTGCCTGGGCCTTGTTTTGGCTTTGTTTCTAACTAACTGGTGTGATCTTGGTCAAGTAATTTTATCTACCTGGGTCCAAGGTATCCCACTGGTATAATAAGAACATGAAACTTACTGCTGTTTAACAACTCTTTCAGTTCCATTATTATTCAATGATGATCTTATATTGTCATAATATCTGAGTTTTCTCCAAGGCCATTTAAACTTCAAAACAATAGTACTTTTTTTCCAACAAGAGAGTAATCTCTCTTTTAATAGAGAGCTACCATAACATTTGATATTAAAACACAACCAAAAACAATAAGGAAGTCCACTGCCTCAGCTGGAATTTCTGAGGTTACAAGTAATATAAAATCATCTACAGTAACTGAAACAGAGTTTATTTTTTTCTCACATAAAAGGAAGTGCAGAAGGTAAGATGTGGGTGACAGTTTAATAGAACAATCACATTCAGATGAATCCTTTTGTACTTCGATTATCTTTGTCTTTTTGGTCTTAAGTTGGCTGCTCAAAGTATTGCCTAATTGTCCTCTAAGACAAGTAGGAAGAGGGAAGCATCCCACCTTTATCAGAAAAGTGAAAGTTTTTCTCTACACATGTAAAAATTTCATATTAGGATTGTCATAGGATAATCCTAGCAGAAAATTAGGTTAGAAATTGAAAAGTGTCAGTGTTGTAATTGGCTGAGGCCAATTATGATCTGTTAGTTGAGGGATCATATCATTGATTCATAAAGAATGAGATCTGAGGACTGAGGAAGAAATTACAAAGCCCAACAAATACCTCTTCTTCACCCACTATGAACAAGAATTTTTCTGGATGTTTCTGCCAACATAATACTATAAAAAAATAAATAACCATAAATAATACGTTCAAACACAAGTTTAAATGAAAAGGGATGGTTATATTTTAATTGCTTTTAGGTGGTTTTACTGTCTACTCGGGTGAGGTGAGAGAGTTAATTTGAAACTGAAAGAATCAGCAGAATGAGTTGAGAAGTTGAATAGAGCAGCCAGAAATAGGGTCAAGACACAAACATTAACACAAAAATACCCTATGTATAGTAATAATAACAAAATATCTAAAAATTAAATCTATTAAAATTTTTAGCAGATGTTTTATAACCCGAAAACAACTTATACAATTACACAGACACACACACATACATACATATATTCACATACACAGTTGTATGTATTTTATTCATAAAATGAAAAGTCCCACAAAAGGTAATAGTTTCTCGCCCCCCCCCCCCCACCAAAAAAAAAAAAAACCACAAAAAAAAAAGCGGGTAGAGATAAATAAAAAAAAAAAAAAAAAAAAAAAAAAAAAAAAAAAAGACAAAAAAAATAAAAAAATTT
>CAUYPK010058346.1:0-48476 GCA_963574355.1 Loris lydekkerianus | reverse complement strand
TGATTCCTCAATTATTGTAATTGTTTTGGGTATATATTTTTATTTTTGAAATTTACCAGTGGCTGCTGCATTTTCCACCTCGGCTTATACTCGAGTCACTAAGTTTTCCCAGTTTTTAGGGTAAAATTAAGGGGGTCGGCTCGTACTTGAGTATATGCGGTATGTTGTTTGACCAGTTTTGGGCCACCATTGCTCATGGTTTACTGATAACTCAATCTGTAATAAAAAGTTTCAACAGTCACAAGAAGAAAGCTAAATGTAGATGTTTATACCTGTTCTTACAGTAGAGAAGTCAGATAGGATGCTCAGTTATAAACTTAGGCATAAACGTGTATTGTGTGATTCTGACGTGGTAAAAAACAGAAATAACATTTATACAAAAACAAGGGGAATAAGAAATGATACAAAATAGTTAACTCTTACAAAGCAGCCTGTTCAAGTAATTTTAAAATGGATAATGGTAGAAATCCCATCCCTCTGCTTGCTTTTATCCTCATAGATACATTTTAAAAATGGTTTTATTAAAATACCAGTACTTAGATTCTCCCTGAAATTGCCTAATCCCTTGCAACTGTTCTATTAATTATTATTAATTAACTTATGATGAAAATTCTAGGTGATAGTTTAATGGGCAAAGAGGTACCTAAGTTTTCAAAATTACTGTAGGGGACGTGTGAACAGAAACTTGAGGGCTCAAGGGCTTCAAACGTACGTAGGGTCGGAGCTGTTGGACTGGGGACACTCCACCTTCGACTGTGCTGGGGAGGCCACGCTGGTTTCCCATGAGGTGCCACCACCCATCAGGGTTGCTATTCAGTGGGGGTCCTCCTGTCACAGCATGAGGGCGCAGGTGTAGTCAGCTATCTACCCTGGGTGCACATGGGAAGACACTGTCTCCTGGCGCAGCTTCCTAGGCCTGCCTCTCCAGGTCCACTCCCCGGACATTGGGGCTACACGAGTCACTGTCTGTTTCTCTGTGCTACAGGGCAGTTGGCCAAGGTGGGGTCTACCTATATAATTTTATAACTTAAGAAGTGTGTCATATTAAAAAAGTGTGGAATACTCACGAATTTTTTCAGTGAAGGTATTATGGTTTGCTCACCATTCGTACATTTTGGTCCAATTTCTAGGTACATTTCTTTTTTAATAAAATGGCATTGAGGATTATATCTTAATAATGTGATACATGGGTCTAGCTTCCCACACGCACGAGGGAAGGCGGGACGCTTGTCTGGAAAGTAAAAACATCCTGAAAATTGCTTTTAGAGGGAGCACATTCTTCTAATTATCATCTATAGGTTATAGGGGAAACCCTTTATAAAGTGGAAATTACCACCATGCAGGTTTGTAGTGTAGTTACTGAGAATGATACAACCTTAGGGATGGAACATTAAAATAACTTAATCCTTTCTAAGTAGTGGGAGGATTAGAGCAAGCAGGTGCCTGCGAGCTGCCTGAAGTGGGTCTTCCAGTGAGCACTATTATACACAGCAGCTTCTTTCATTAAAGACGGCTTTTATGATCTTTAATGATCTTTAATGATACAAGAGTGGGCAGACGTGAAATTCCTGACAAAATGGATTTACCGATATGTTGTCAGTGTAGTTTCTTGCTCTTTAGGGGAAACAAGGAGTTTATAATTTATAGCCAGCCCCTTACCCACGCTGTTCCCCGCCATGAAAGATTCTCACAAAGAGAACACGTTAGTAATTGGATGCTGATGATTCGGTGATATTTTTAAGCTTCCCTTGAATTTAGAAGCATCGTAATAGTCTTACAGGTTAAGACTGGAGAATCAATGTGTTGGGCTGTGCTTAAGGGGCATGTTTTGGCTGTGTCCCTCCTGGCTGCTGGACAGAGGCCACCGTCCCATCCCATTAATTGGGGGTACAAGTAAAGATCTTTGAAGAGACAATGCCCTAAGCCAGAAAGGATCTGGTAAGAGGGTGTCAGGAATTTTAGAGTGCCAGGCAGGGTCACTTTGCCGTAGTCAGTCTGCCATGGTCATATTGGCACACACGGCCTGGGGCTGGGGACAGGAGAAGACAGGCCTTTCCTTTGGAGAGGAAATCGCCCTCAATGCTCAGTCTGGCCATTCTGTCTCTGTGGGTCAGTTCTCTACTTTACAAAAGGCAGGCTGAGTCCTGTGCAGGGAGCTTTAGGTGTCAGGCTTTGTAAGGCACCACAGGACATTTACAGTGTCAGGCATCGAGCGTCCATACTCCTTCTGTAGAAAGCTCACCCATTTTCAGGTGTGAGGGAAGGAGGCTAGGAGGGACCTCCAGCCCTGATCTGTCCCTGAAGGTGTTGGCGGAGCTGTGTGCTGTGTGCTGGCAGCTCCTAAGTGGCAGTGGCTGTGGCCTTGCTACTACAGTGAGCTCCTGGCCCAGGGGTTGACAGGGAGGGAAGTTAGAATGGGCAGCTTGGATACCACGTGCTGGCCTGTAGGACAGAAGGTTCTAGGCTGTTCTCTAAGTAACAGGGTTAACAGTCATCTGTGTTTCTGTTTCTGTTTGAGGAATAACTTTAAATAGAGTAAATTTCTGGGGCATGGAGCCCATATTGATAATCTGAGCTCAAGGTGAATCTCACCAAGCAGCATTGCACATCAGCCAGCACAGGTAGTGAGTGTGGTCATCTGGGTCCTAACTCACCATTCCTAATGACCTCTCCATACCTTCCCCAAGTTGTTGCTGCCTCTTCAAGGCTTTGTTTGGGCTCAATCCAAAGGAAGTTAAAAATAAAACACTAGCAAAAAAAACCCCCAGTGATGTACAGAATGGGATCATCAGCATCCAATCTCTAATATTTTCTTACTAGATCTTTCTCATTAGGGCTGACAGAGCTAAGGGGCTGTCTATAAGTTATAAACTCTGCCCCCAGAAGAGCGAGAATGTTCTTGTTAACCCCCCTGTTTAATAACTTCATAGAAGGTGCTGTTGTTTTTGATACTGATATCATATACTAGTCATATATAGGATAGGTCTCATAATCTTGAAGTATTAAAACATGAAAATATTTATTCATTGTTCAAAATACATATTGAAATAGAGTGAGATCTTATCTCAAAAAAAAATAAATAAATAAATAAAACTTTTAAAGAGAAACACTTATAGGGGACTTAATGGGTAGTTGGGTAGTTGGACTGTGGTCCAGATTTCCCAAGGGAACCTGCTGAATCATCTACCAGGTGAGAATCATGTAAAAAACACAACTTGCTCACGGACACAGAAAGATCTAGATTCTGAAGTAAAGGGTCAGAATCTAGACCTTTGGAAGTAAAGGTCCAAAGATGAAGAGGCAGAGTTAAGAAAAAGCACGCATGCACTGTGCGTGTGAGATCACCTTTTCGCGCTTGTGCAGGTAACTCATCACTTCTGGGCAGGATGGCCTGGGTTTTCCTGGGTTGCCAGCCTCTACACATCTTTTCTCCCCAGGGTCTTAAGCGGCTTTACATCTGAGTGTGTGTAGAGAAGGAGGGATTCCCAGTCAGCAGTAGCCCTAGTCTCCCTGTATTCACACCATCAGGTCTTGCCAGTCAGGCAGCTTCTGGCCCCAGAGGCAGTTCGGTTTTATAGGGTGTGGCTGATGCTCCGGACTCTGACGTGGTAGTCCTGGCTGTGGCTCTGGCCTGATTCGCTGTCCTGTTCCTGATGGCTGGGCGTCTGCCTTATGGCTACAAGGCTGTTAGCTGCTGCCCTGCTCCCTCCTGCCTCGTACAAGCCCAGAGCCCAGGCTATTTGAGGAAGACCTCAGCCCTGCATCTGGAGCCTTTCCTGTGACCAGCAGGCTTCCCTGGCGCACCTGTCTTGTTATTGGCCTTTCTTTAGTTTGTACTTTGTGTGGGGCCTTGACAGTGTGAATGGGTGTGGAGAGCCTGCTCTGTCTCTCCAGCCTCTGTGATCACATCTGAAGCAGCCAGACCAGGCTTTCTCCCAGAGCCGCCTCTAACTCTGTTACGCTAGAGATTGCCTCACCCAGAGCTTAGCTACCTGCTGGCCTTGGTCCCACAAGAAACTAGGCTATGGTGAACCAGTTTAAGATGTGACAAATGTTGCAAGTTAAGTTCCCGTTGATGTTGTGTCAGGAAATAGCTACCTTAACGTAGTTTGTAAACTTGGTACTGAGTGACTGACCCCATTCAGCACGTATGGTAGCAAATGTACACATTTTGAGTACTTAGAGTTTAGTGGTTCTCAAAAGTGGGGTCCTTGGAACAGCAGCTTTGGCATCAGTGGGGAACTTGCTAGAAATACAGACCCCCAGACCTACTGAATCAGAAACCCTGAGATAGGGCCCAGCAGTCTGGTTCCAACAAGCCTGGAGGGGTTCAGGTTGCCCGTCACACTTGGAGGTGCTGCTATATTGCATGTCACTGGTGCTGTTGCATGTCGGGGTGGGGGTACTCGGGTGACTACCTGATCCCAAGGCCTCACAGGCATGATGGCATGAATAGGGGGCTGTGGGAGAGATGAGCACCTGGTCCCCAGTCCTCACAGGTGTGATGATGTGAACAGGGGGCTGTGGGAGAGAAGAACACATGGTCCCCAGGCCTCACAGATGTGATGGTGTGATGGGGGCTATGGGAGAGAGGAGCACTTGGTGCCTGGGCCTCACAGTTGTGAAGGTGTGATGGGGGCTGTGGGAGAGAGGAGCATTGTCCCTGGGCCTCACTGGTGTGATGGTGTGAACAGGGAGCTGTGGGAGAGACGAGCACGTGGTCCTTGGGGCTTACAGGTGTGATGGTGTGAACAGGGAGCTGTGGGAGAGATGAGCACATGGTCCCTGGGCCTCACAGGTGTGATGGTGTGAACAGGGGGCTGTGGGAGAGATGAGTACATGGTCCCCAGGCCTCACAGGTGTGATGGTGTGAACAGGGAGCTGTGGGAAGATTAGTATGTGGTCCTTGGGCCTCACAGGTGTGATGGTGTGAACAGGGGGCTGTGGGAGAGATGAACATGTGGTCCTTGGGTCTCACAGGTGTGATGGTGTGAACAGGGGGCTGTGAGAGAGATGAGCACATGGTCCCCAGGCCTCACAGGTGTGATGGTATGAACAGGGGGCTGTGTGAGAGATAAGCATGTGGTCCTTGGGCCTCACAGGTGTGATGGTGTGATCGGGGGACTGTGGGAGAGATGAGCACAAGCAGCTCAAGAAAGGGTCCCCTGCAGCCTCCAGGTCACGGACACTGAGTAATTGTCAGTCCATTTCTACCCTGACCCAGTTCCGAGGATCTGGTAGGATCATCCTTGTGATTAAGGTAGAAGGCCCCTCAATTAGAGGAGGGCATTTTATTAATTGGCCACAGCTTGATGGGAACAGGACCTGGCCTCTCTGGCTTTGAATGTCCCAAATACGTGCTCCTTAACCAGACCATGGCTGTCACCTGTCACCTGTGTGGTCCCTCTACACAGGGACCCTGAGTTCTCGTGGAGAGGTATACATATGCCCAATTAGAGAATCATTACTGCTTTGTTCACAGGACATGGGAGGCCAGTTGGGATCTAATGAATCTGTAAAGAAAATCCGCAGGGGAACAGGCAGCACCCATCACCTCTCTGTCCACTGTGGGCGCTGCCATTGTACTGAGGGCTGCTGTCCTCTCTCTCTCATCAGCACCTCTCTGTCCATTGTGGGCGCTGCCATTGTACCAAGGGCTGCTGTCCTCTCTCTCTCATCAGCACCTCTCTGTCCACTGTGGGCGCTGCCATTGTACCGAGGGCTGCCAGCCTCTTTCTCTCTGGGTAAATTTCTCCAGCAGCATCAAAGGAGCCTTAAAAGAACTGGCTGACGGTTTGGCGTTTGAAATGTCAGCCAGTAGCAGCCTGCAGGATGTGGGGCAGAGTGCAGGCGTGCCTCTCATACCTCGCTGAGCAAGGGCACGCCCAGGAAAGGGTGCACTGGGAAAGTGCTAAATCAAGGCACATTTAAATGAGCCTTGGAAGGTCCCACAAAGTGTCAGGCTCTGCAGAAAACACTGTAGGATGAGCCCACACTTTTGGAACCGTGTCCTCACATGTTCGGGCTTGTGTGCCGTCACTAGAAAACTGTACCCAACAGGCACTCAGGCAGAGGCGGCCAGTGTGGGAGCAGTGCCATGACCATCCTTAGCCCCTCTTGACTCCAAGCTTCCTCACTGTCACCTGAAGCTCCGGCTTGGAAGCAGGTGCCATCTGCCAGCAAGGGAGGGTGTCCCATGTGGTCCTCTAGGGTGGAGGGGACTGGGTTCTGTGCTCTTCAGTAATGTGAGCATTTGTGATAGTCCAGGCAGGTTTCTGTTCATTACCATGGTCTTATAGTGTGGTGGGGTAGGGGGTTTTGCCTCCTTCTCTCCCCCTTCCAAATTTAGTGGTAAATTTGAACAGTTAAGTTGATAATAAACGGCTAGCACCCTTGACTGTTGAAGACGAGGCTACAGCTTTCATGCTGAAGTGCTCCCTGGCAGAGCAGCACCCCTCATCTGGGATGTGGGGGGTGAAGGCCCCGTCTTGGATGCTGCCAGGGTTGCTGTGAGAGGCGGATTTCTTCTCTGTGATGGGGAGGAGCTGTGGACCCTTGGCCCACCTGCCACCTTTCCTGGTACCTGTCTCGATTACTGGTCTAAAGGAGCAGAAGGAGCTCTTTGTGTAGGAGCCTCTGTATACTTTTTTGTGTTCTTTGACTATTGATTTGTATCTGTTATTTGGTGGAGGCAGTCACTGGATGAGGAGAAGAGAGGAAGAGAGCAAGCGGGCGTCAGACCAGCTGGGTGGGAACCTGAGGACCTCCGTCCCAGTCTCAGATGTCACGTGGCCTAGAGAAAATACCGGGAAGGGGCACTGCAGGTGACAGTGAGTGGGATCAATTGCATGATGCCTCTGGCATTTCTAAGAAGTCTGATGGCCGTGCTGAGGGTTTTTAGTGGAGCTACATGTCTTCAAGTGTTCCTGCTTGGCTTCACAGCCTTATTGTTAAGATAGATTTTAACCAGGAGCTGGGAGAATCAAGATCACGGTGGTTGGTAGCCAGAGGGCCCAGCTGGAGCGTGTGGCCTCAACCTGTGCTCCCTGGGTCAGGCCTCTTGTTTCCGGGGCAGGGGTCCCTGTGTCTCCTGGTTGGCACGTGCTGCTGCATAATCACTTCCTGGACATTGTCATGGAGACAGCATTGAACATCTTATCAATCAGAACATTATTGATGTCCTTTTCCTTTAGTACTCAGATGAAGAATAAGGCACTTTAGCTAATACTTGAGGGTTGGGTTTGCCTGTGGGTCTATTGTTCTGCGCTCAGGCCCTGGCAGCAGCTTATGCCCAGCATTGGAGGGGAGTGAGTGAGGGGCCGTAGCCAGGCAGGCACCAGGGCTTTACTTGTTTTGAGTTCAGAGACAAGGATATATTTATTTCAGAGCATTCCAAATGCCCTAGCAAATACACTGCCCCTGGTAGGTGACCTGTAATAATTTGTTGAATTAAATATGTACTTTTATGGCAGTTTCCTTCCATTGCATTGACCCCAAATGAGTATTTCCTTTTTCAAGTACCTATCAGGAAGAGTGATTTTCTTTTACTTTTTTTTGTTTTCTTTTTTCCCCCCAGCTTTATTGGGGCTATAATTGACAAATAGTAAGTGTATATACAGGGTGGCCATAAAGTTCTTGGACAATTTTAAGTAGCACACTATTTTAAATTGCACCAGAGCTTTATGGCTACCCTGTATTTAAGGGGTATGACATGATGTTAATATGCAGATATCTTTATGAAACGATAAAGGCGTTAACATATCCATTACCTCATAGATACCTGGTGTGTGTGCATGTGTGCGTGGGCCCCGCTGTAGGTACCCTGTCCCTGTGCAAATAAAAACAGCCAGGACACGGATTGAAGGTACAAGCGTGCAAGAGGGAGGCTTCCCATAGGTTCAGGGAGAGCCCTCAGTAACCTCTGTTGTGGCCTTTTATTGAAGCATTATATGACAGGTGTGGAGAGCCCGTGTACTGGAGCTACGTGCTTAATCATACCTGTGTGCTCCTTCCCCACGGGCTCAACTCCCATCCTGTTGCACCACAAATGTCCAAAGTATAACACCTGCTTGCATGCGTGACCGATCTTAATCTCCTTACTGCATGCAGTTGCTTGAGTCTTGTCTTTAGGCTGCCAAACATCTCCATGCTGGCTAGGAGATTGTTTCACTCCCAGCGCCTCCCTCAAGAACCACTGGCTGTTTCTATAAGCCTGGTGCTCAGTTTCCTACACGTGTGTGTGTGTGTGTGTGTGTGTGCACGTGTGCAAGAACACTGACGCTCTGCCCGCTCAGCACGTTACAAGTATACAGGCAGTGTTGCAGCTGTAATCCCCCTTTAGACTTTGGAACTTACTCAACCTGTGAAAGGGAAGCTTTGCGTTTTGAGCACCTCCTCATCCCCTACCCCTGAAGTCCCCATTCTACTCTGCTTTTATGGGTTCAACTGCTTCAGATCCCACATGTAAATGAGATCTTGCAGTGTTTGTCTTTCTGTGTCTGGCTTATGTCACTTAGCATAGCATCCTCCGGGTTCACCCATGTTGTCATATATGGCAGGATTCCCTTCTTTTTGCGGAGGTGGGAGGGTGACAGTCTTACTCTGCTGCCCTGGCTAGAGGGCAGTGGCATCATCATAGCTCACTGCAACCACAAACTCCTGGGCTCAAGCGATCATCGTGCTTCAAAGTGCTGGGATTTCAGGTGTTGGCCAGAAACTTCCCCTTTTTAAGGTTGAGTATTATCCCATTGTATGTATGTACCACATTTTCTTTATCCCTTTATGCATTAACGGACATTTAGATTATTGGCTATTGTGAATGATGCTACAATAAATATGAGTATGCAGATGTCTTTTAAGGATTCAGATTTAATTTTCTTTGGAAATACACTTGAAAATAGGGTTGTTGGATCATATGTAATTCTATTTTTGATTTTTTGAAGAATCTTCATATTATTTTCCTGTATGACTGTACCAATTTACATCCGCACCAATAGTGCACAAGATTTTTATTTTCTCCACATTCTCACCGATGCCTGTTGTCATTTGTTCTTTATAATTGCTATTCTGACCACTGTGAAGTGACACTGTGGTGTCTTCCTGATAGTGATATCGACACTTTTTCATGCACCTGTTGGCCATTTGTATGTCTTTTTTTGAGAACTGTCTATTCAGGTCCTTAGCCCATATTTAAATTTGGTTATTTGCCTTTGAGTTGTTTGAGTTCCTTTATTGACTTCGGATATTAAACTCTTATCAGATAAATGCTTAGCAAGTACCGTATATACTTGAGTATAAGCCGAGTTTTTTCGGCACAAAATTTGTGCCAAAAAACCCGAGCTCGGCACAAATTTTGTGCCGGGAAAAACTCGGCTTATACTCGAGTATATACGGTATTTTCCCCCATTCCGAAGTTTGCCTTTCCTCTGTTGATTGTTTTGTTTGCTGTACAGAAACTTATTAGTGAGATGCAATTCCGTTTGTCTGTGCCTTGGTTCCCCATGTCGTGCCCAAAACATCATTGCTCAGTCCAGTGTCATAAAGCATTTCCCCCTATGTTTTCTTCTCATATTTTTTTTGGTTTGGGGGTTTACATTTGAGTCTTTAATTCATTTTGAGATGATTTTTGTATATGGAGTGAGATAAGAATCTAATGTCATTTTTCTGTTTGTGGATATCTGGTTTTCCCGGTACTGTTTATTAAACAGCTGCTTTCCCCGTCATGTTCTTGGCCTCCTTGGTGACTCTAAATGCATAGATTTCTTTTGGGGCTATTTTGTCCTATTGATCAGTCTGATTTTATTCAAGTACCATGCTGTTTTGATTACTGTAGCTTTGCAAGATATTTTGAAGGCAGAACGTGTGGTGCTTCAGATTTTGTCTTTAAGATTGCTTTGACTATTCAGTTTTTTTTGTTGTTGTTGTTCTATATGAATTTTAGGATTGTTTCTTTTCTATTTCTGTAAAGAATGCTGTTGGGATTTCAGCAGGAATTACATTGTTTCTGTAGATCTCCTTGTCTGGTATGGATGTTTAAACAAATCAATATTCATTCTTCCAATCCTTGAACACACAATGTCTTTCTGTTTATGTGTCTTTTTTGATATAGTTTTCTTCAATGTATTGTAATATTGGTGTACCAGTCTTTGACCTGTTTGGTTAAGTTTCTTCTACGTGTTGTTTTTGTTGCTATTGTAAATGGGATCAATGGGATCATATTCTTAATAGGTCATTGTTTGTGTATAGAAATTCTGCTGATGGTTTATGTTGATTTTGAACTCAGGAAATTTACTGAAATTATTAATACTTATTACTTCTCAGGTTTTTTTTGTTGTTTTGAGTCTTTAGGGTTTTCTATGTATACGATCATGTCATCTGCAAACAGAGATCATTTCACTGCTTCTTTTCTGATTTGCAAACCTTCTATTATTTTTCTTGTCTAATGCCTCTGCCTAGGACTTCCAGTACTATATAAAATACAGGTGGTGTGGCTCGGTGCCCGTAGCTTAGTGGGTAGAGTGCCAGCCACATGCACAGGGCCTGCTGGGGTCGAACCCAGCCTGGGCCTGCTAAAAATGACAGTGGCAACAACAACAAAAAATAGCTGGGTGTTGTGGTGGGCGCCTGTAGTCCTAGCTACTTGGGAGGCTGAGGCAAGAGAATTGCTTAAGCCCAAGAGTTTGAGGTTGCTGTGAGCTGTGATACCACGGCACTCTACCTAGGGCAACATAGTGAGACTGTCTCAACAACAAGAACAACAAAAGAACACAAGTGGTGAGATTGGGAATCTTTACCTTATATGGATCTTAAAGCAAAATCTTTCAGTTTGTCTTTATTGATTATAATGTTACTTGAGAGCTTTTCAGATGTGGTTTTTATCATGTTGAAGTAAGTTCCTTCTCTACCTATTTTGCTGAGAGTTTTATCATGCATGTATTTTGAATTTTGTGAGATGCTTTTTCTGTATCTGTTGATGATTCTGAGGTTTTTATGATTCATTCTGTTAATGTGCTGTATCGCATTGATTGACTTGCTTATGTTGAGCCATCCTTGCATCCTAGGGATAGATTCTGCTTGGTCATGGTGTAAAATCCTTTTAACGTGCTATTTAGTTTTGTTTGCTAGTATTTTATTGAGAATTTTTGCATCTATGTTATCAGGACTATTGGCCTGTAGTATTCTTTTCTTTGGGGGCCTTTGACTTTGGTGTCAGGGTGGTACTAGCCTCATAAAATTACTTTGAAAGTGTTCCTTTTTTTAAAGTATATTTTGGAGGAGTTTAAGCAGCATTGGTAATAATTATTCTTTGGCTATTTGGTAGAGTTATTCATAAATGCATCTGGTTCTGAGCTTTCCTTTGTGGTGAGGTTTGGTTGCTGATTCAATCTCCTTATTTGTTACTGTTTTGTTAAGAATTTCCATTTCTCCTTGATTCGGGTTTGGTAAGTTGATTGTATCTAGGAATCTATCCCCTTTTTTCTAGATTGTCCAATTTGTTGATGTGTTACTATTTATAATATTGCTTAGTGATCCCTTTTTATTTCTGAGACATCTGTCATAATATCTCCTCTTTCTTTTTTTATTTTGTCTGATCTCGTTTTAGTCGAGGCAAGGGACTGTAGATTTTATTTTTCTCTTCTCTATTTCAGCTACCTTTGCTATAATGTTTTAGTATTTCCTTTCTTACGATAACTTTGGGCTTAGTTATTCTTATTCTAGCTCCTTGAAGTATACCGTTAGTTTATTTGAGATCCTTCATCGTTTTTAATGTAGGAACTTATTGCTACAAAATTCCCACTTAGTATTAATTTTGCTGCTTCCTGTAAGTTTTGGTAAGTTGTATTTTCATTTTAATTTGTCCCAAGATGTTTTGTAAATACCCTTTTGATTTTCTCAGACTCTATGCTTATTTGAGAATGTATTATTTAGATTCCATGTATAATAATCCCTTAGCTGAGGGTATGTTTTAAGCTCCCCAGTGGATGCCTTAAACCACAGATAGTACCAAACTCTAGGTAAACCACATTTTTTCCCTATACATATATACCTGTGATAAAATTTAATTTACAAATGAAACATAGTAAAAGATTAACATCAATAACATAAAAAGTAGAATAATTATGAACATATATTGTAATAAAAGTTATAACACACCATAGCTGAAACTTCTGTAGTTTGAGGTGCAGCAGCAAAACTAGCACACATTTTTTTTACTTTCACAATTTTATGGATAGATTTATTTTTCTGTGGATATTAGCAATATGAGCATTCAGGTTCATTTATTAAGTCAAGAAATTTTCACCTTTTCAGTTAAAGGGTATACTTTATGGCTTCTTTTTGGCACATCTGAATTGCCAACATCGCTCCTCTTGCACTTTGGAGTCATTAAAGTAAATTAAAGGTGATGTGAACACTGCATTCCCAAGACAGTCACAGTGACTCTGACAACTGAGATGGCTACAAAGTGATGTGTGTGTAGAATATCCAGCATGGAGGATGATTCATGTCCCAGGCAGGATGAGGCGGACAGCACAAGATTTCATCATGCTGCTTAAATTGATGAATCGGTCACTTCTGGAATTTTCCACTTCATATTTTCCAACATTGGATACCTGATGCTACAAAAGGAAAATTCTGTATTTGTAAATGTTTTCCTTTATTTTACTCTCATTGATTTCTAGTGTCATTCCATTGTAGTTGGAAGAGATACTTGGAATGATTTTAATCTTACTAAAGTGTTTAAGACTTTTAAAGCAACTAATGTGCTGCGTATCCTAAGGAATACTCCATAGCTCTTGAGAAGATTGTGTATATTTCTGACGTTGAGTGTGAAGTTCTAGATGTATGTTAGATTCATTGATCTACAGCCTTGTACAGGTCTGCTGCTTCCTTGCTGATTGTCTGGTCCATTATAGGGAGTAGGGTATGCAAGACCCACCTGTCATATTGCTTTCTGTTTCTCCTGTCAAATCTGTTTATGTATTTGTAGTTGTTGGATCTTCCTGTTGAATTATTCCTTTTATCATTATATAATGACCTTCTTTCTCTTGTCACAGTTTTTGACTTAAAGTCTATTTTGTTTGATACAAGTATAGCTACCCCTGCTCTTTTTTCTTTAAAAGATAAAATAATTTGCATGGAATATCCTTCTTCATCTTTTTATTTTGAACTTAGGTGTCATTAAATAGAAAGTGAGTCTTTTGGAGACAGCTTATAGTTATTTTATTTTTATCCACTCTGTGTCTCTTGATTGATAAGCTTAATCCATTCAAATTTCAAGTAATTATTGTTAAGAATTTAGGATTGCCATTTTGTTACCTGTTTTCTTTATCATAGTTTTTTGTTCCTTGTTTCTTCCCTTCCTTTGTGGTTCAGTGGTTGTAGTGATTTGGTTTGATTCCTTTCTCTTTATCTTTTATGTATCTACAGTACCTTGTATGTGTGTGTGTGGGGGGGGGATTACCATAGAGTTCATATCAAATATATTATAGTTACAGCAGTCTATCTGAAGCTGATAACAACTGCAATTACATGCAGATACTCTGTTCTTTTCTTCCCCACCTATGCTTTATATAATTGATGTCTTATTTTGCTTTTCTATATTGTGTTTTTATTAGCAAATTCCTGTGGCTATATTAATACTGATTACTTTTGTCTTATAATTGAATACTAGTGTTTAAAGTGATTTACATGCATCATTACAGTATTAAAATAGTCTGTGTTGAGCTTTAGCAATGAGATTTATACTTTTATATGCTTTCATGATGTTCTTTAATGTTTTTTCATTTCAACCTGAAAAACTAACTTTGACCCTTCTTGTAAGTCAGATCTAGTATCGCAAACTTCCTAGTTTTTGCCTGGAGAAGACTTTTTATCTTTCCATTTTTAACTACAGTTTTTCTGGATAAAGCATTCCTGGTTGGCATTTTTTTTGTCCAGTACTTTATCACCCCACTGTTTCCTGACCTTCAAGGTTTCTGCTGATAAATCTGCTCATGGTCTTATGATGGTTGCCTTGTACATGTATGACAAGGTGCTTTTATCATCTTCCTAAGTTCGTTCTTAATCTTTTAGTTCTGAGAAAGTCTAATGTTTGAGATAAACCATAATGTGTCTCAGTGTAGTCCTCTTTGGGTTTAATATATTTTAGGATCTTAGGGCTTCGTGTTGGTTTGTTTCTATTGATTTGGGAAGACTTTTTGCCATTATTTATTTAAATAGGCTCTCTGCCCCTTTGTTTGATGGTGTTTCCTAAGTCTCTAGAGTCTTTCCTCACTTGTTTTCATTCTTTTTTTTTTGGGGGGGGGGTAGAGGGGGCTTCTCTAACTAGTTTATTGCAAATGAACTGTTTTTGAGTTCACTGATTGTGTTTGAAGCTCTCTATTTGAATTTTTCAGTTCAGTCATTGCATTCTTCTGCTCCAGGATTTCTGTTTGGTTCTTTCTTCTTGTGCACATTTCTTTACTAAATTTCTCATTTTGTTTTTCTGATTTTGTTTAGTTTTTTAATCATCATTCTATTGAAACTTGTTCAGATTTTTCTCTTTTTTTTTTTTTTTTGTTCTTTTTAAAATAGTAATAGCTATTATTTATTAAGCTTTTACTATGTCCCAGGCAGAGTTCTGAGCATTTTATTTAATCAATACATTGAATGACACCCCCCCCCCCCCCAACCACTATTATTACACCATTTTATAGATGACAAAATGGTCAGGTACAGAAGCAGGTTGTGTTATCTGCCTAAGGTCACACAGTCAGCAAATACTGGGGCCAGAATTCAAACCCTGTCATCTGGCCCCAGGAATTGGCCACGCTATGGGGTAGACCATTACACATTTATTTTATTTTGTTCATTTCATTTTTTATTTTTATTTATTTACTTATTTTTATTGTTGGGGATCCATTGAGGGTACACATAACCAGGTTACATTGATTACAATTGTTAGGTAAGGACTGTCTTATAATTGTCTCACCTCCAAAAGGTGTACCACACCCCTTGTCCCTCCAACCTCTCCCTCCTTCCCTTTCTCAGCTCCCCTATCTCCCACCATGTGCTAGTACATTAGTTGTCCTCATAGCAGAATTGAGTACATAGGATTCTTGCTTCTCCATTCTTGTGATGCTTTAATAAGAATAATGTTGTTTCACATCCATCCAGATTAATACAAATGATGTGAAGTCCCCCTCTTTTTTAGTGGCTGAGTAGTGTTCCATGGTATACATATACCACAGCTTGTTAATCCATTCCTGGGTTTGTGGGCATTTAGGCTGTTTCCATATTTTAGAGATTGTAAATTGAGCTGTGATAAACAGTCTAGTGCAAGTGTCTCTGTGGTAAAAGGTTTTTTTTTTTTTTTTCTTCTGAGTAGAAACCCAGCAGTGGGATTGCAGGATCAAATGGAAGGTCAACCTTGAGTTCTTTGAGGGTTCTCCATGCTTCCTTTCAAAAAGGTTGTATTAGTTTGCAGTCCCACCAGCAGTCTAAAAGTGTTCCTTTCTCTCCACATCCACGCCAGCATCTACAGTTTTGAGACTTTGTGATGTGGGCCATTGTCACTGAGGTTAGATGGTATCTCAGGGTGGTTTTGATTTGCATCTCTCTAATAATTAGGGATGCTGAGTATTTTATCATGTTTGTTAGCCATTCGTCTTTCTTCTTTAGAGAAGGTTTTATTCATATCTCTTGCCCAGTGATATAAGGGGCTGTTGGCTTTTTTCATGTGGATTAATTTGAGTTCTCTGTAGATGCTAGTGATCAAGCTATTGTCTGATTCAAAATATGGAGATACCCTTTCCCAATGTGTAGGTTGTCTGTTTGCTTTGATTGTTGTCACCTTAGCTGTACAGAAGCTTTTCAGTTTCTTTTAGTCCTATTTGTTTATTTTTGTTGTTGTTGAGATTGCCATGGAAGTCTTTCTTTATAAAGTCCTTCCCCGTGTTTTCCTCGCACTTACTTTGAGGATTTTAATTGTTTTCTGTTTTAGATTAAGGTCTTTTATCCATCTTGAATCAATTTTTCTGAGTGGAGAAAGGTATGGGTCCAGTTTCAGTCTTTCACATGTGGATATCGAGTTCTCCCAGCACCATTTATTGAATAGGGATTCTTTCCCCCAGTGTATGTTCTTGTTTGGTTTATCAAAGATAACCAAACTCTTAAGATGTTAGTTTCATCTCCTGGTTTTCTATTCGTTTCCAAACGTCTATGTCTCTATTTTTTGTGCCAATATCATGCTGTTTTGATCATTATGGCCTTGTAGTACAGCCTAAAGTTTGGTAGGCTAATGCCCCCATCTTTGTTTTTATTACTAAGAACATAGTAATAAAAGTGATATGCCTTGGCTATATGGTTTTTTTCCTGGTTACATACAAAATGAAGAACTATTGGGAAGTATGATGTTGGTATTTTAATAGGGATAGCATTGAATCTGTAGATTGATTTGGGAAGTGTAGAGATTTTAACAATGTTGATTATTCCCAGTCATGAGCATGGTATGTTCTTCCATTTGTTAATATCTTCTATTTCTTTTCTTAGATTTTCGTTTTTCTTTATAGAGGTCCTTCACCTCTTTTGTGAGGTGTATTCCTAGGTATTTCTTTTTCTTTGAAGCTACTGAGAAAGATACTGTATCCTTGATTTCCTTCTCATCTTGACTGTTATTGGCATATACAAAGGCTACTGATTTGTGGACATTGATTTATATCCTGAAACGTTACTGTATGTTTTGATCACTTTCAGGAGTCTTGTGGTTGAGTCTTTGGGATTCTCTAAGTATAAGATCATATCATCAGCAAAGAGGGAGAGTTTCACTTCCTCTGCCCCCCTTTGAATGTCTTTAATTTACTTCTCTTGCCTGATTCTATTGGCTAGAAGTTCCAGCACTACTATAGTAGTGGGGATAGAGGACACCCTTGTCTTTGTCTAGTCCTGGTGGAAAAGCTTTCAGGTTTACTCCATTGAGTATAATATTAGCTATGGGTTTGTCATAGATGGCTTCAATCAGTTTATGAAATTTGCCACCAATGCCTATATTCTTCAGCATTCTAATTAAGGAACGGATATTGAATTTTATCGAATGCTTTTTCTGCATCTATTGAGAGGATCATATAGTCTTTGTTTTTGCTCTTGTTGATATGGTGACTTATGTTTATGGACTTGGCTTATGTTAAATCATCCTTGTGTCCCTGAGATGAATCCTACTTGATCGTGATGTATGACTTTTTTAATGATAAGCTGTAAGCTACTGGCTAGGATTTTCTTGAGAATTTTTACATCTATATTCATTAGTGAAATTGGTCTGTAGTTCTCCTTTTTAGTTGGATCTTTTCCTAGTTTTGGTATCAGGGTGATGTTTGCTTCATAGAATGTGTTGGGGGGAGAGTCCTTCCTCCTCAGTTTTTTAAAAATAATTCTCCAGTATAAGCTCTACTTTGAAGGTTTGATAGATTTCTGGTGTGAAGAGATAATTTCTTGTATCTCTGTGGCATCTGTTGTTATTTCCCCCTTTATTATTCCTGATTGAAACTACAAGAGATATTACTTTTCTGTTTCTAGTAAGTCTGGCCAAGGGTTTATTTATTTTATTTACCTTTCAAAAAATAAACTGTTTGTTTCCTTAGTTTTCTGAACAATTTTATTGTTTCCAATTTCATTTTGGCTATTTCTTTCCTTTGGTTTGGTTTAGGGTGAGATTGTTCTTCTTTTTCCACTTCCATAAGGTGGTTTGTGAGTGTGCTGATGTGCTCAGTTTCTGTTTTTCTAAGGTAGACACCCAGAACGATAAATTTTCCTCTCAGGAATGCAGGTTTTGGTAACTTGTGTCTTCATTGTTGTTATGTTTGAGGAAATCAACAAACTTCTCTTCAATCTCTTCTTGAACCCAACTATCATCAGCATGAGGTAGTTTAGTTTCTAAGACTTTGTGTATGCATGAACATTTTTGTTGGAGTTGAGCTTCACCTTTATGGCTTTGTGGTCTGAGAAGAGACATGGTATACCGTATATACTCAAGTATAAGCTGAGTTTTTTCGGCACAAAATTTGTGCCGAAAAACCTGAACTCAGCACAAATTTTGTGCTGAAAAAACTCGGCTTATACTCGAGTATATACGGTAACTTCTGTTCCTTTAATTTTGTGGAGGTTTGATTTGTATCCTAGGGCGTGATCTATTTTTGAGTATGTGCCATGAGCTGATGAGAAAAAAGTATATTCTTTTGCTTTGGGATGTTGTGTTCTGTGCATGTCTATTAATCATTTGTTCCAGGGTCACACTGAAGTCCTTTGTACCCTTGTTTAGTTTCTGTTTACAGGATCTGTCTAGTTCTGGTCAAAGGATTTTGTCGTCCCCAACTATTATTAAGGTGTTATGGGATATCTTATTCCTGAGATCCCCTCAAGGTCTGTTTCATAAATCTGGGAGCATTTAAGTTAGGTGCATAAATGTTTAAAATTGAAATGTCTTCTTGTTAGTTGTTATTTTGACCAGTATGAAGTGTTCATCTTTCTTTTTCTTAACTATAGTTGCTTTGAATCCACTTGTATCTGAGAATAAGATTGCAACCCCTGCTTTCTCCTGATTTCCATTTGCTTGAAAGACTGTTTCCCATCCCTTAACCCTGAGTTTTGATTTGTCCTTTAGGGCTAGGTCCGTCTCCTGGAGACAGCATATGGATGGCTTGTGTTCTTTTTATCCAATCAGCCATCTTGAACCTCTTCAGTGGGGAATTCAATCCATTGACTTTGTTGGGAATATCGATAAGTGTTGTGGAATTCTATTCATCTTATTATAAGATAGTTTGTGGAAGCTAAGCTCTGGCCTTTGGCTCTAGGTGTTTTCTTTGGTGGTGGTCCATTGTGGTGTTCAGTTTTGAGAATAGGTCTAAGTATTTCTTGTAGAGCTGTTCTTGTTGTGGTCAATTTCTTTAGTGCTTGTATATCTGGAAGAGATTTGATTTATTTTTCCATCAATTTTGAAGCTAAGTTTAGCAGGATACAGGATTCTGGGCTGAAAATAGTTTTGTTTAAGGATGTTGAAGGTGGATGACCATGCTCTTAATGGCCTGGAAAGTTTCAGTTGAGAAGTCTGCTGTCATCCTAATGGCTCTGACTCTGTAGGTCAATTGGTGCTTACTCCTAGCTGCTTGCCTGATTTTCTCCTTCATCTTGACTTTAAACAGATTCATTACAAGGTGTCTTGGAGAGGGTGAGAGTAATTCAAGCTAAAATTCTGCAACCAATAAAAAAAATTACAAAAATACATAAGCCCTTGCTCTTGTTGAATGTAAAAATGGAAGTTAGGCAAAAGCAAAGCATGTTGAAGCAAGATTTAAAAAACAATGAAACAAAAAAACCCTCTAAAATAGCCTGATGTAAGCAATGTCAGCAACCAATTGGGCAAGGAAAGAAGAGAATGAAAAATAAGATTAACTAAAATATAAAGAAAAAAAAAACAACAACCAAAAAAATTATGTATATTCATAAATATACACATATATATGATGTAGGGACTCAACTTTGGTAGGAATATATTTATGCTGCAATATACTTCCTGGACACCAGGCGGCGCTGTGACTTTGAGGGGGGCAAACAACACAGCTGTTGGCCCCTCTCTGGTTCCCAGGCTTAGAGCAGTTTGGCAGCTTCCTGGTTCTCGGTGGTCGCCCGTTCACCTCAGCCCTCAGCCCCCGTAGGTGTGGGATTCCGCAGTTCTCCACAGTTCTTCAGAGACAGCTCTCACAGATTCCACCTCCAACTATTCCTATGGAGTCCCTGGGCCTGTCCCGAGGCCTGTCTGCCTCGCTCCCGCAGGCAGAACTCAGGCCCCAGAAGAGGCCAGGCTTCTCGGCCTTCACCACAATGGTGTCTCTTTGGCCGGGAATCTTCCCTGTATGATCTTTCACCTGCTGCCGAACCACAGAAGGACAGCTCCAGACTGCACCCCAAGCTAGCCCCCAAATTCCGCGTGGGAGCGCCCACTTCTCCAGTCTTTGCCGAGTCCCTGAGCCTGGCACGCGGGCGGAACTCAGACCGTGGGGCCTTCAGCCCCCAGGAGGAGGCCTTCCTACAGGAGCTACCGGCGTCCTGTACCAGGATGGAGTCCCTCTGTCCGAGAACTTTCCTCCTGTGGATACTTCACCTGTTGCCATACCGTAGCAGAGCCACTCCAGACAGCACCCCAATCTGGCCACTAAATTCTGCTCTGGAGAGCACCCGTCTCTAATCTTTGCACTCAACGCCTACCTTCTCTGGAGAACCAAAAACTGCGAGAGGTTTCTTCTGGGACCTCTGTACCTCCTCCTGGGAAATGGCAGATGGGATTGGCAGGGAGGGAGCTGTGCGAGGCTGAGCTGAGTCCACAGGGCTGTGGGGCTACTTTCAGTCCGCAACTGAGCCTTCCTCCAGGGTATGGGCCATACTTGTCCACCTTCTATTTGGACTCTAAACCTACTACAAAGGAACTTTTCTGTGGGGGTGGTGAGCTGGAGGCCTTCTTTTCTACCTACCGTCTTGTTAGTGTCACTCACATGTGTGTGTTTACACATGTCTGTGAGTTTTGATCTTTAGATATCCATTTGGTGACACCTGGAAACCATTATTATCTTCTGTAGTAATTGCCATGCAAGTTACTTATTAAGAAAAAGATCATAGGAAAAAAAGTTGGGCTCAGCTTCTTGGGAATTTGTAGGAAAAGGGAGGTCAGTTTTAAATATAAAAACTTTCTGCCATGAAAATATTAACATGTCACTGAAGTTTTAGTTCTTTGGGATAATCTGAAGTATTACTCTCCTTCTACGGTAATAATAATTACTTGTGATGGGAGATGTTGTGAAAATTTTTGACATTTGAAAAAGATAATTATTTTGTGGTACTTTTTTGTCTTAGGAAAAAGGCATTTTTTTTTTTTTTTTTTTTTTTTTTTTTGCTAAAAGAAAGCTATATTACATCTTCAACTTCAAGCTTAGTGTTTAAGATACATTATGTTTATGAATAACTGAAAATTTGATGTCTTACATCCATAAGAAATACCATTTGTGCTAACAAACATTAGATCATTTAACTCAATGTGCTCATGGACTTAACTAGAACAGCTATTTTCCAAGCTATTATAATTTTGATCAGCCATTATGGGTTTGCTCTTTCAGTAGTGTTGTGTTTGTTATTATTGAGAGTATTACCATATTGCTGTACAATCATGCATAAGAAATAAATGGGCTGCTATTGTCTTTCTTCATAAGCGCATCTAATTTGCTCATTCATCTATTTGTTCAGCTCGGCAGAAGGGAGAGTGCAGACATTCCTAAAAATCATGGTTTGTTTCCTTTTTTTTCAGCCATGCAATGATGGACCTACTTGTAGATCTTTGCCTTCAGAATCACCTGAATCCATCTCACCATGCCCTTGAGATTCGGTCTTCGGAGACCCAACAGCCTTTGAGTTTTAAACCAAATACTTTGGTTGGGACGCTGAATGTGCACACTGTGCTTCTGAAAGAAAAAGTTCCTGAAGAGAAGGTTAAGCCTGGGCCACCTAAGATGCCTGAGGTCTGTAGGTGCCCACACATGGACAGCTGTGTCTGAGTGTGTGGGAGATACCAAGGGAGGCCAGCTTTGCTCTTATTTGAGTACCACATGCAGAAAGCTGTGGTTGAGCTTTCTACTTCTGTGCTAGGCAAAGCTAGGCACTGATTGAGTTTATTGTAGGAGATAATTTATAGCATTTAAAAGTACTTATTATTTTAATATTGTTCCTTTATGTATTATAGAAGGGGGATTGCTTTAGCTCAGAGCTGTCTACTAAAACTTTCTTCAAAGGTAGACATGGTCTATCTGCAATTCTGTGTTGTCCAATATGATAGTCACTGGCCACGTGCTTTTTTTTTGATGTTTATCGTAACTTTAAGTATTTAAATTAATTTCAGTCTCTTCCTTCCTTCATTCCTTCCACCCCATTTTCTTTCTCCCTACCCACCTTCTATTTCTCATCTTTCTTTTTTTCTGAGACAGATTTTCACTGTGTTGTCCCGGGAATCCTTCTACCTTGGCTGGGACTATAGTCACATGCCGCTGCTCCCAGCTCTTTTCTTGTCTTCATTGTTAATTTACACATGTTCAAAAGCCTTTGAACACTTGAAATGTGGCTAGTGTGAGTGAGAAACAGAGATTTTATTCAATTTAAATTAATTTTAATTTAAATAGCTGCTAGTCGCTGGTGGCTACCCAGTTACAGAGTGCTGCCTGCTGAGGCTCTCTAGAGGATCTGAGCATCTAGACACAGAGAACTTTTCTTTTTGAAAAATTAATGTCAGAAATATTTACTCATTGTTACATTTGGAGAATGTCTTATCATATTTATAGCTTTATTCCAGGGTTTTGGATATTGACTAAAACTAATTCAAGTACCTTTTTGTACTTTCTAAGGGCTACTTCATTCGTTTAGATTTTTATTTTTTATTTTATTTTATTTTATTTTATTTTTTTGAATTTATTTATTTTTTGTGGAGAAGGGGCAGGAAAGAAGGCGGGGGAAGAGGTGAGTGACAGGGTCGGGCCAGTGGCATGGTACAACATTGGCTGTATCTAGGTAGAGGCAGTTTCAGGCCGGGACTTGCTGAGTCGTTGCTACGCGGAAGTAGCTCGATGGATCTGCTTCTAGTCAGGCTCGGGAAGTTGCACTAGGCCTCAGGCACATGGCAGGAAGATCCGATGATTTTTCTGTTTTTAAAAATGGTAATCTGGCAAATGGTCCATGTCCTGTGAATTTCTAGGTTTGGTTGGTTCATAGATTCTAATTTTTCCCTTCTATACAATGTCCAAAGAGGATTTTCCTTCATATTTCAAGTAAACACTTTGTGTCTGCCCTATGGCTTCTCTGGACTTCTGGCCCCAGTGGAGGAGAGCCCAGGTGTATATATGGTGCCGCCTGGAGAGGCCTTGTAAGGAGCAGTAGCTTCCCTCTCTCCTCCTAAAGCACGTCATTACCACAGCCACCGAGCCCTGGCCCTCAGGTGGACAGGAGCGTGAGGCCTGTTCAGTCCACCTTTACCGTGACCTCCTCTGCAGCATCTTAGCACCATTTGGGTGATCGATAAAGGCTGAATAAGTTGGCCGGATGAAACTCTGCATGTTAAAATTTTTGATAGACCACTTTATCTGTAGTCACTTAGCATCAGCATTAGTCAAATTGATTATTTTTCTTTCTGATTATTGTATGTCTACTATTTTTTAAAAAAATTGTATTTGTAGCATAAAATGTTTTGATAGTGTATAATCACATGTGAGTCTGTGCACACTGCTTTATGTATGTGTGTACAGTACATATGTTCAGCGTGTGTTTATATGGACACATGTACATACATACAAATATTCATGTATTTATGTGGGTATTTTGACTGCTTAAACAAAAATTTGGGTTTTTTGAGGGGTTTTCTTCAAATTACCCATACTACTTCCAAACTGTTTTCCTTTAGAAAATATATGTAAGCACCTTATGTGCATGTCTGGCCAGAATCCTCGAAGAGATTGTATATGTATTGGATTTTAAATTTAGAGCCCTCACTGATGTTCATTTTCCTGTGTTGTTAGCACCTTGTTCATTAGTAAGAGGGTCTCTGATAAACTTATTGTTCCAGGCATTTATTTTTCACTTTTCATTATGCCATTTTCCCTCATAAATCACTAAATTTATAGAAGAAAGATTGGGGCCACACAAAATCCTGCCACATTCAATTCTAGAATTGACATATAAGTTGAAGCCATTGTGGGAAGGTGTACTTACAGAATTCTCTTTGTCCCTGTATACTTGTAGAAATCTGTGCGTTTGGTGGTGAATTACCTGCGGACACAAAAAGCTGTTGTGCGTGTGAGCCCTGAGGTACCTCTCCAGAATATTCTCCCAGTCATTTGTGCGAAGTGTGAGGTCACCCCAGAGCACGTGGTTCTGCTGAGGGACAACATTGCCGGAGAGGAGCTGGAGCTGTCCAAGTCCCTGAGTGAGCTGGGGATAAAGGAGCTGTACGCCTGGGACAACAGGAGAGGTGAGGCATGCTGTGCCCCGCACGCCCTACCCTGCACACACACACTACAGGTACACACGCGTGACCTATCAGCTCTCCTTGCAGCTCTCCTCAGCTCTGGGGAGAGATGGATACATGAATTTCAAAGCAACTCCAATTTTGTCCAAACTGGTGTTGACGTAGGCAAAAAAAGTAATTTGTCTGTTTTCATTCCTCTTGATTATAATTCTGCCTCTTTGTCCTTGTCCTGAATATGTCCTTCACTCCTCGTCACCCTGCACACTCTTGTGAGATGAGGAATAGGGATGGAGGAGGAATAGCAGAGATGAGAGGTTATGCTCTAATGTGACTATTCAAAAACCACAGGTGATATTCCCTTGAGTTTCCTTTTCTGTTGCCATTAGCTGCTTCCAGGTTTTAGACACTGCTTATATCCAAAACTAGTAGTAGCAGGCATCAGCTATCCCCTAAAACGGAACAAGTTCAGTATCACCTTAGGCTTTCTCACCGTTGTTGGCCAGAGACATCTCACTCCTGGTAGGAATCTGGCCCTTAGCTTGAGATCACAGCTACAGTCGCCGGTCCCAGTGGTGGCCCCGGAGGCCATGTTGTTACGGAGACTGATACGTTGTATAAGCAGATAGATTCTTGGATCAATACAAAGGGCTGACTGCATATTTAAATAACTGTTTGGCAAAAGAAAATTTTATATTTCTTGGCCTTAGAATTATTAAAACAGACTTAGAAAAGTTTATAATCAAAAATTTTCTATTCTGATGAGCCTTATTTGATACCTGTTGTCTCTGTTTATTCCACAAATATTGAATAAGTTTTTCCTATTTTTCTATAGCTTCTTTTTCTAACTTCTTCCAATAAAAAATGTATTTTTTAATTACCAAATTTATTGTGACTCATGACCACAGTGGAGTGAGTCCCTGTTCCTCTTCCCTAATTGGCCTTTGTCTTCCTGGCAATCTGGGCCCTAGATCTGATTTGACATTCAAGAGAGGATTTAGCTCCCTTGAGTTTTAGATACATGGACTATTTGTCCCTTGACAAAAAATACTGTGACATTTGAGAATAATGCATCTTGTGTTTTATACAGTCTCCTTTTAAGACAGACAAAAATACTCTCAGCATCACCGCAGGCAGCAGGCCTGCTTGCAGTGGGAGGGACTGTCTGGGTGCATCAGCCCTATTTACATGTGGTTTATGTGACTCTTTGGAAATGGTTTTCATTGGGTAAGACAAAAAAGAAAGAAAGAAAAAAACGGTCCCACATTTAGATATTGCAAAGAAAAAAGCTTACACAAAAGAGCGTTTCTGTGACATGTGAGCACTTGGATACATCTTGAAAAGTAGAAGTTGAACCTGCTTCCTGGGAGAAGTCACGTAAACCTGAATCTCTGTTAAGGAGAGGTTTCCAGTGAGCACACAGGAGCTGGATAAAGTGTTCAGTGGAGTCAGAGCCTAGTGCAGCTCTTCTGATCCCCATGCAGAACAGAGCCCAGAGCACACTGGTGCGGCCAGCTTTGCTGTTGGGGTCTGTAGCTCTGCTGTCCTTGGTGTAAGGCAGCTATTCCCAAGGCCCTGAGTCCCCCTTCCCACTGCTTTGGGCATCCTGGCCCTCTCCTCCCCACCCCCCAGACCCTACGAGTCTTTCTGTTGTGGGAGCTCTGCTCCAGCCCCATGGCCAGCACCCTTCTCCCCTGGTCCGTGCCTGTGCCATGCCAGGTGTAACATGTTTGATTTGCCAAATGCCTTCATCCCATCCTACTCACTGTCATACATTTGAGAAGAGGCTCATTTCAAGTACATCGCTGAGAATCCCTCCTCCCCTACAGCTGACCTGGGCAGGCCTGCTTGGTACTGCAGGAGGAGCCCCATCTTCAGCCCATCTTGGTTTATACATGGAGGGGAGGGGTCCCCCCGAGCCCCGTAGCTGCTGGAGAACAGGAAGAGGCACTGCTAGGCAGGGCCCACTCTCCTGGAATCCCTGGTAGCCACATCCTGACAAAGCTAAGGAAAGGCTTTGCTGCCACCTATGTACACTGCAGCACTTAGCAGGCTGTGGACCGTCCCTGCGATGCAGTCAGCCTGCAGGAGGGCGAGCCCAGGGATGCAGCCGGCCTGCAGGAGGCCTGGGGCAGGGGCTCCTACAGACCTCCAGGCTGGTCCTTACACTCTCATCACCTGCCTTTTACAGTTCATCTGACCAAAACTCAGTCTGAGCCTTCCTTGAGCTGCCAAGGTACAGTGTGTTCAGGACTTCCTGCCCTGTTTTGCGGCTGCACTTTGCATGGCTCTGGGCTAGGAGATGCACAGAGGTGACATTTGTGTGCCAAATCCAAGGCAATACAGGTGTGGCTTGGAGCACCCCTGGGGGGCTTGCTGAGATGACAAAAGGTTATGGCTTGGTTTCCTGGTTGATTGGTTCAGAGAAGAAGGCTTTTGTGTGAGAATTTACTGTGTGGCTGTAATTGGTAAAAAATACGAGAGACTTTTGTAGAAAACAAATTCTATTCCTCAGAATTTCACAACAGGCCAGCATGGTACGTGCAGAAAAGACGGCCCTTCTCTTTACCTCTGTCTGCCTGTGCCTGCCTGCCTGGGCTCACCGTGCATGCTGCAGCATTTGAGTTTCAGATTTACCTTTCTGTATAGTAGACACGTGTGCACATGTCTGACATCTATTTCTTAGCAGTTTTTGCTCTCTTTCTCTCTCAATAGATACGTGTGTGTGTATAGATATGTAGAGGTACGAGACACACATACGCTTATACATATCTAGGGTGGACATACAGTTCGTGTGCAATTTAAATAGTAAACTAAGCTTGTGTGCAATTTAAATTAGTTTACTATTTAAATTGCACACGAACTTTATGTCCACTCTGTACACACACACATATATGTTGGGGTTTTAATGAACATTTTGGAGATATATAGACTTCAAAGGGTTCATTAAAATCCATATTATATATATACACGTGTGTGTTTATATGTGTATCCAATGAGTCTGTATTTTACAAAAAGTTTTGTCCATGTTTATTAAATATTTAACAATAGATATTATTTCCAGAAAAATAAAGAAAAACTTAGCTCTGTTCTGGGCACAGCTGGAGGGTGGCATTTGCTGGCCTAGACCAGCCTCAGTGAGCCTCACTGGTGGTGATCTGCTCCATGACAGGAAGGGGACGTGGGAGGATGCACACGTACGTGAAGGCCTTGTCAGTCCCAGCCAATTTTATTTGGGGACCTGACTGAGATTAGGCAACAAGTGAGTTGCCTCCATCCCCCTGCGTGTGTGCAGTCTAGTGATGGGACTGGAGCTTGAAAACCTGCTGTTGCGAGGATGTCTCTATCCTGCAGTTGCACACTCATCCGGGTCCTCCTCTCCCTTTTGCTCTCTGGGTGATCTTACTCAGGTCCCTGAACTGCTGTTACTTTCAGTTTCCTCTCCAGGACCAATGGGTGGTTCGACCTGGCTGACCTTTACCCTGCCCCTCTGCTCCGCACCCTTCAATTCATCTTCATCATGCTTCAAAGTAGTGCTCTCTTATAATTTGGAACCCCCAAGTTCTTACTAATTTTTAATTTTTTACAAATGAGAGTAAATTCAAATAAACTGGATTTTATGCCCAACGTCTGATACATTTGAAACTGTGGATTCTCAATCCCAGTTGTGTGTACTTTGCAGGCCCGGGCCTGCACTGCTGCCCTCTGCTTCTCTGACCACACTGTCAGACGTTCTGTGAAGATTTTGGCTGATGCCAACACCAAGTCCTCTTACTTTGTTCTCAAGCCAGTTCTTCTGCCGAACCTCAGAGCCCTCACAGGATACCCTGTCCCTGTAGGAGGCCCCTCTCAGTATGAGGCAAAGGTTTGCCTTTAATTAAGCCTTCTGCTCCAGGCCTACCTCAGAGGTGTGAACTGTGGGCCTCTGCTATGTCTCTCCTACCACCAGGGGAAGGAGAGGTGGTGCCAGGGCTGTCTTTACACTTCCATCCCTGCAGCCAGCCTCAGTCTTGTAGGGCTGGTGACCAGAACAGGAAGCTCAGTTTCTCATTTTTGTGGTCAATGTGATACAGTTTGTGTACCCATAAATATGTTCTGTATCTTGTTTATCAATAGGATACTATAACATCCATTTTCATACAGTTTCCCAACTTAGGAGTTTTCGAGTTTACCGTGGTGCAAAAATGATAAGCCTTCATCGTGCTCCTCGACTTACGGGTTGTGGGTGTGTTAAAGATGTAATCCCGTCGTAAGTCAAAGAGCATCTTTATATCCATGTAATGTACCACTCAATTCTAAAAATTCTAAAAACACTGTAGGTTCTGGGTGTACTTACGAACGTACACTGCAGTTTAAAGCTGGGCTCCGTGGTGGCATATTTTACTCTTTACTGCTCTACCTGATGGAGGGTTTGGGTCTGACCGACTTGGACGTGCACATGCACGCGTGTCTATGCACCTGCATTCTTGCAGGTGGGTGCCCTGGCCTGGGTGCTGTGTGATGTGGGGCTCACTGATGTCCTCACTGGCGCCTTGTGTGTGTACCTGTGAGCCCTGGGCCTTGTGTATGTACCTGTGAGCCCAGGGCCTTGTGTGTGTACCTGTGAGCCCTGGGCCAGAACATGAGCCTTCATTCCTGCAGAATGGTGGAAGGAACGTGTGTGCTGGATTTTCCGTTTGTTGGATGGACACTGTTGGTGTTTGTGAATATGCTGTCAATGCACTGGCATTTATGTTTGTTCTGTAACTCAGATATGAAATTATATATTAGCGAATAAAGAGTTAATTGGTCTGTGCCTGTTAGGTTGATATTAGATGGCAGTTTGTAAAATCCCAGTCTGTGATTTTCCCATCAGTGGAATAGAAGCCTGGCTTTCCAGCAGGTGGCAGTGATGAGGGGGAAATGCAATTTTTATCCTCCATGAAACGCTCACATTTCCCCCTTTCATCATATCTATATGCTTCAGAAGAAAGGAAATGAGTGAATTAGTGGCAAAGGCCTGGAGTGGCCTTCATGAGCCCCAGTGAATGAATGACACTAGTCAGCGGTCATGCTGGAGCTGTGTGCGCCAAGTCCCGAGCACTGTCCCTGGCTGCTAACACGGTCACCCCATCTGCAGGGGATGGCTTGGAGGCTTCCAGAGGCTGAGCAGTTTGCCCGAGTGCGCCTCACACGTGCGTGTATTGCTCTCAGCGTCCCACCACAGCTTCCCAGGTGTGTTTCTTTCCTAGACTCAGTGGAACAATCCCTGAGGCTTGATAAACTGCAGAGCACTGGACCTGCCTCTGGAAATGTGGGGGGCCTGAGGGTTCACACCTCTCACAAGTTCACAGTGATGCTGCTGCGGCCTTGTCTGACTCTGGGAACCGAGACGCTGGCTGCCTTGTCAGCCACCCAGCCAGTGTCGGCTTCAGTGTCTTTGGAACCTGAGAGGACCCATCTTGGTTCTAAAATCCTGATGAAAACACCATAAAAAGGAGGTCAGGAATTTAGAACTAAAAAAAAGAAAATAATTGCCCTACTAGAGAATGTTACAAAGGAAGCGTCCTGGATGCAGCAGAGGAGTGGAAACGTGAGCATGTTCCTGGGAGATCCGATTTGATGGTTTTAAATCCCTCCTGGCTGCTGCTCACTGTCACGTGGTGTTCTGGTAATGAGCAGAGAGGTTGCTGAGTTATTTTATTAGTTAGCGTTTGTACCTCACTCATTAGTCTTAAAACAGATGTTTTGCACTAATGTCACAGTTCTTAAAACTATGGTGTCCAGTTCAGTGACCACAGGCCCCACGTGGCTCTTGGGCCCTACACGTGGCCAGTCGAGGCTGAGATGTACTGAAAACCCAGAGGCACACGCTGGAGTTTGAAGACCTGGCGCCAAGACCACTGTGACATGTCTCACCTGTGACTTTCACATGGGTGATGGGATAGCACAGTATTTTAAGTAAATTAAATGAAACTATTACTAAAATTAATTTCACCTGGTTCTTTTTAATGCAGCTTGTGGAGAATGTTAAATTACGTATGTGATTCCTCTTTGCTTTCTATTGGGTGGTGCTACTCTGGAACTTCAATTGACGTGTTTGTTTTTTCATTCTCTAAAAGGGCACAGCCCTGCACCCAGAGAAAACACCACCGTAATCACTAGAAGTCCATGTGAGAACCTGTAGCACAGTGGCTCTCAACCTTCCTAATGCCACGACCCTTTAATACAGATCCTCATGTGGTGGGGACCCCCAACCATAAAATTATTTTCGTTGCTACTTCATAACTGTAATTTTGCTACTGTTATGAATCGTCATGTACATACCTGATACGGAGGAGCCCCCCAAAGGGGTTGGGACCCACAGGTTGAGAACCGCCGCTGTAGCGATTTCCTAAATGGGCCTAAAAGCTTTCACGTGGCTCAGAAGGCTCCAAAAGAAATAGTGGGTGATTTCTTCTGAGAATCACTCTTGACCGTTAAGAGTATAAGATTCTTCTATTAAGATTTTTAAAGTGAAATACTTAAATCTCTTGTTTCAAATGCTAAAAAATAACTTAGTACTTTCTTTCTCTTTTTCCAGAAACTTTTAGAAAATCATCACTTGGCAATGATGAGACAGATAAAGAGAAGAAAAAGTTCCTGGGATTTTTCAAAGTTAACAGAAGAAGCACTAGTAAGGTAATGGATTAAATGCGCATACGGGTTTGTATAATGTAAAAATAATTTCTTGAGATATTTATATTCAACCTATATTGGAATTTTTCTAATTAATTATATTTAGGAATATCAGTTCGTACAAGTAAAAGGGGGGGGGGCTTGTCATTAGCCCTCAGATGACTGACTCAGCTTGCACGCTTAGTTCCGGATCAGCTGTCTCAGGTGATGGCGTTCCACTCACCTGTGCGCTCCTGACAGCCGGGCTGTGAGCCTTCTGCCAGCGCAAACACGGAACCCTGCATGTGGTTGAGACTCAGTAAATACTGTTGGTATAGATGGATGAGTGAATGCATGCTATGGTTAAGTTTAAATGAAATGGCCAGTATCACTATAAATGATCTACAGTTTCAAAACTTAATTAACACATGGAGCCTTGAGGTGCTTAAGACGACTTTGAAGTGGAAAGTTACCAAACTGGCCTATTTGCTAGTAATTTTCATATGTTCTCTGGTCCTCCCTCTCTGATCAGGGAATATACCACACAATAAGTTAATTTTATTGATTTTTTTGGCCTTTATTAAATACACCTCAAGGTCAGGTTTTATTTCTTTTTATTTATTTTTTGCAGTTTTTTTTTGGCTGGGGCTGGTTTGAACCCCCACGTCCGTGTATGGGGCTGGCACCCTACTCCTTTGAGCCACAGACACTGCCCAAGGTCAGGTTTTAGATACAATGTTACAGAGTGATTTAAAATCATAATACAAAGAATAAAAATAAAGATTTTCATAATTAGTCATGAGGTTATCAAAACTCTTAAGTGCCTTCTACCTACCAAGAAAAGAAAATGTATATCCCTGTTTGACAAGTATATTTTACTAATATATAGTATTTTTCTTAATAAATGACACTAAAAAAAAAAGAAAAAAACTCTTCCAATGAATATTAGGCTTGCAACCCCACTAGATGGATTTGAAAGGAGTTAGGCGCCAGCCCCATATACCGGGGGTGGTGGGTTCAAGCCCAGCCCCGGCCAAAACTGCAAAAACAAACAAACAAAAAAAACCCAGGAAAAATAAAGTGTTCTTCAGCTGTATAGACTTAGAAGGGGTATGTGGAACTCTTGTTTGCTCACGAACCTTCTGGGCACCCTTGCCTACTTCATGCGCTGTGCCCAAGGCTGGACATCCCATTTCTTGCTCATCAGGAGTTGTGTTAGAGCCTGTGCTGTTGGAATTTTGCCAAGTTTGCCTTTTGTAACCTTTTTCTTTAACCAAAAACACATCTTACTTTTCTTATACACTTTGCATACAGAATTGTTTCTGTTCTATTTAGTAGTTTTAATTAAATGTTTTTTACAATGTTAATTCTCAGTAACCCTAATATTTAATGAAAATTGTAGGAAATAAGCCGTTTTAATTGTAGGACAAAGGATAGAGCTATAAATACAGTGCCTTGAGGACTTGACCCTTACAACAAGTCTGGCCAGGGAAGACTTGCTGGCTTGGCCTTCCCTGCAGCTCTTAGCCTAGGTGGGGTGGGCACACATGTGTCTGCTGGGAGCTAGGTCCCAGTTCCCTGAACCTAGTTGACCTGGTTCAATTACTCGGCTGAGCTAGAAAGTTCAACTATGGCTTCAACTGTGATAATCATAAGCAAAAGTGAGTGGAAACTGGAAATAAAACTGGAGTGCCACAGGCAGAGTAGACAGAAGAAACCCACACAAGTTTCAGGGTAGCAAAGAGAGATTTTATTTAAGAACAACAAAGAGAAAGTATAGAACACTTCCAAAGAGAGTTGGAAGTGGATCCCTCTCATGATGGAGAGGTGAGAGAGAGACAGACACAAAGGCTGTGCAGAGGTATAAATACTGTCTCTGTTTGAAATTGGTTGCATGTCTGTCATTGGTCTCTCTGCATCTCCAGGTAGTATCGCCCTTTCCTATGGGTCTCTCTGCAGCTCCAGGTAGTATCGCCCTTTCCTATTGGTCTCTCTCTGCATCTTTAGGTAGTATCGCCCTTTCCTATTGGTCACTGATTATTATCTCTGTTAGTCACTGGTTACCTAGGTTACCTCATGCCCACATTCTTATGGGCCCTCCAGACCTCCTGGTTCAGCAGGCCAGACTTCCTGCCGTCCCCTTTGAAGCCCCTTTCTTAGTGCCCCTTCTCAGCGTCCCAGGTCTTACTGTGGCCATCTGTGTAGACCCCAGAATCTAACGGTTCAAAACCTAGGTCATAAGCTCACAGACAAGCAAGTATCAAAAAGGTCACAGAAACAACTATTTTATGACCTTAAAACATCTAACAGAGATAGCCTAAACCTATCTCACTGGTAGACCTAGGTGATATTATAAAAATATCTAAATTAAATTCTGAAAGACGTTTTTATTTCACCAACTTAAAAACTAGTTTTATCAAAAGTTACTAAAGTCATATGAACTTGAAAGACATTTGGATATATTTACTTAACTTATGTGCATACATTTACCATATATACTCGAGTATAAGCCGAGTTTTTTTTGGGCTCAAAATTTGTGCCGAAAAACCTGAACTCGGCACAAATTTTGTGCCGAAAAACTCAGCTTATACTCGAGTATATACGGTAATTATAAGTTAATTTGGAACCTCATAGACAATATATAAACACAGACATGTACACACGTATGCATAAAGATTTTATAGCTTTGATTTTAAAATTTTAGCCTCAGGTTAGGAAAAGGTTACTAGTCACATTTGGATTCAAATTGTGCCTTTGTAAGTAGAACAAGTTAAAATTTATCTGTCTCTCCTGGCCTTTGCTACCTGGAACAAGGTAGCAAATTTACATTTGTCAGCGGAAAAGAAGCCAAACTATGTAAAATAAGGAGTTTTATTCTGAGCCAGAGTTGAGGACCGTGACCTGGAGCCACACCCAAGAGGCCTTGAGCATGTGGACTCCCTGCGGTAGGTTTTATGCATTTCCGGGATACGGGAATTATAAATAAAGTCTAAAACCAGTATGGGGAAGGTGTACATTGTTGTGGCCTCAAAATGTGGGACATCTCAAAGGTTATTGGTAAGTTTAAAGATTCTTTAGTTGACAATTGGTAGAAAGAGTTAGGCTTTTTCTGATAAACCAGGAGTCTGAGCAAAAAAAAAAAAAAAAAAAAAAAATGCTAAGATAAGGGTCTGTTAATCAGAGACAAACTATAGGATGTATACCCAGATGCAAGTGGTTTGTTGTGTGTTTTGGGGATGTGCAGGTATGTCTTGAAAAGGCTTAGGTCTGTGAATGTGTCTGTCACAGAGGACATCTCTAAGAGGGCAGGGGGACACGAGGAGGCCTGTCTGATCCCCCTTCTCATGGCTAGCAACTCAGTTTTAGGGGATCCCCTTGACCAAGAGGGGTGGTCTAGTCAGTCAGCCCCTTTGGGGGGGAGCCTTAAGATTTTATTTTAGTCTACACATGTCAAAGTGGGGAGAGAGAGCTTAAGCTTTCCAAAAGGCCAATGACATTTTACATTATCCTTGGGAAAAATCACGTCATTGAAAGAGAGACAGATTTAAGGGGATGTGTGGTCAGCAACGGTTTAGGAAGGAAGGCACGCACGTGACTAAGAAGATGTTATAGAGAACAGAGGGCTCAAAAAAAAAATATATATATATCCTAAATTACAGCTTTTAATTAGGTAGCCACAGAGGGAAAGAATTTTATTGTGTGCCTAAAGAAAGGTAACTGTATTTATTTCAATCGTGTTTGTAGAGTTCTTAAAAAAATCTTTTCAAATCTCCTGTCAGATTTTAACCAGGACAAATGGCTGTATTCCAGCTTTTGTGAAATTTTTCCTCTTTTAGACCTTTCCAAGTGACTCACTAAAACCAGTAAAGCTTAACCAAGGTTATGACTTAACCAGGGACTCAATAGCCATCTCCAAAGAGAGATGCAGAAACATCTCAAAGGCAGCAAAGAGAGGAAAGTTCAGCTATCCTGGAATGGAATATGGCCCTATGTTCTCTAGGGTCTCAGCTCCTCAGCTGACCATTTACACACACAGTCCAAAGAGAAGATTGGAAGAGATGGTTGGTAAAACAGGAAAACAAAAAAGCTGCCCACGGGGTTAGGAAAGGCAGGAAAATGTGGGAAGGTAAATTTATGGGAAGAGTGAAATCTGCTCCTGGATCCCTGACACTGCTGTCTCTGAGCTGATATGCCAGCTTTGTAAAGGTGGGGAAGGCAGGCAGGAAACCCTTTGTCTCTGTAAGTAGCTGTCCTGCTACAGACTGGCAGGGGAAGGGGCAGAGTGTCTCCCTGCATTTTAACCTCCTCAGTTTGATAGTCCCCAGCACTTTACAGAGGAATATTTTGGTTTCTGTTTCCGTCTGCAAAGAACTACACATGGGTACCTTTCAAAGGTGAAAACAAATAATTCAGATTGGTTTCTTGTTTCTTTACTGAGCTAAAGGTATATATTGAGGAAAGGAATTGGTGGTGTGCCTAAAGAAAGTTAGCTGTCTTTCAAACCTGATGTCAGCTGGAATGCTCCTTAGCTAATTCTCAAAGATTTGGTAAGATTTTCATCTCCAAGGGACTGAGAAAGGCCTATAAGTTGTTTGGGGAAATAGATGAAGTTTTTCTTTGTTGTTGTTTTTTAGGGGGAGTTAAAGGAAAGCTTTCTCTTAAAAATATTTTCAGAACTGTCAACTTCAGTACTAGAAAACTCACCTTCAGTCATCTTTCAAGTCTAAAACCAACAGGACTTGGTCACAAATAAAAAAAGTCTGTATTACAAACAGCACAAAGCAGCTGCAGGTTTAAAAGCATGCTATACAAAGTGAAAGTACTTCATATGCCCTTGGCCACAAACCGCCTAGACCTTGATGCAGACCTTCCTGCCAAGAGGCGCAGCTGAACCGGCAGTTTTCTTTTTCCCCCTGAAATCCTAATCTCTTTTCTGCAAGGCAAAGACAGAGCTCTATTCAGGAATGGAAAGGTTGGAAAGAACAGCCCAAACAAAGTATAGCCTCACTCAAAAGGAAGAAGGCTCCACCCCTTGCACCTGCTGACCTCTGGGTCCAAGAATACCTCTGGGTCATGCTGGGATCCAGCCCTGAATCTGAGAGAAAATAGTGGGTGGTCCTGGTCACTCTGAATCTTGCCAACTTCCAGCAGGTGTGTCAGCCTAAACAGAGGAGCTGTTGATGGGAAAGAACCCAGACTCTGTAAAGTAACGTAAAGAGGTTCATGTGTGATCATGGCCTGGACAGCCACTTCCAAGAAGCCGTGAGCAGGTGGCCTTTCTGTGGTTGGGTTACAGTTTAGCTTTATACGTTTCACAGAGACAAGAATTATGCATAACGTCCTAAGTCGGTACGTGGAAGGCGTGCATTGATTTGGCCCAAAATGATGGGACGTCTTGAGGGGGAGCTCATAGGTTATAGGTGGGTGTTAGGGTGTAGCAATTGGTTAAAGAAATAAAGCTCTCTAGAAGGCTTGGAACCTTTTAAGCTAAGGAAGTCTGCTAATCAGAGACAAGACACTGGAAGATACCTGACCTACACTCAGATTGCAGCTGGTGACCTGCAGGTATGATCTCCGCAAAGCCGTGGGTCTGTTAAAGAGTAAAAAGGACATCTCCAAGGCAGGGATAAGCAGGCACCTCTGACCTCCCTTCTCAAGGAAGGTATTTCCGGGGTCCCCTTTGCCAAGAGGGAGGATTCATTCCCAGTTGGTGGGGGGGGGGGTTAAAATTTTATTTTAGTTCACAGAATTGAGGCAGAATTACCTTAGAGAATTTATTTGGGCCAGGGTTGAGGACTGCAGCCCAGGACAAACTTCCAGGTTGCCTTGGGGCGGGGCGGAGGTGCTTTGTTCAGCCTTTGTTACAGACAGGTTTTTATGGGCAAAAAAGGATGAGTAATAGAGTGACCAAAAATCGCTTGGCAGGAGTTCTCACTGGATTACAGAAATAACATTGACTGGTGATTGGCTATACATTGAACTGCAAGGGTGTACAGCATTTTATAGCTACTTGAAATTAGTAAGTCTAGACCCACGTAGCAAATGTCTTCAAGAGGTAATTATTTAGCTCAAAGGGAAGTGAGATGGCGCTGCTGTTATGTTTTCAATGCCTCTCTGGGTTTGATAATTAGAGTAAAAGTTTATTTTCTTTCTCACTGTCCTGAATTTGCCAGAATTACTTCTCAGGTATAACTTTTCTTATTTATTTTATTGCATTTTACTCTAGACACCTCTTCTTTAGTCTTATCTTTGGCAATGGAAAAAAAACCCAAACTCTTTGTAAAACAATTAAAAGAGGTTTATTAGAATGTGTTACCATGGCCTGGGGAGCCATGCTCGAGAAGCTTTGAGCAAGTGGTCCCAAAGTGAGTCAGGTTACACTTTGGTTTTAGACATCTTACAGTGACAAGAATTACAGGTAAAATCATAAATCAATAGCTGTATGATTGCTTGGCCTAAAAGGTGGTATACCTGGAAACGGGGTTTTACAAGTCATCGGTGGGCTTAAAGATTCTTTGATTTGTAGTTGGATAAAAAAATGAAGCTTTGTCTAAATGTTTTAAGTTATAATAAAGTTGTCTGTTAATCAGAGACAAGCCACAGTATACCCACTCAAGTGATCTGCTAAGGAAATTGATGGCCTACAGGTGATTTAAACTTTGCTCTGCGTGGCCTTAGGTCCTGTTAATTTAGCGTCTTACTGTCCAAATTGTGCTGCATCCTACCACCCTTTTCTTCTTGGCCAGGAACTCAGTTTGAAGGTTTTTCTGAAATCCCCTAGGCCAAGAAGAAGTCCATGGGAGTAGGAGGGCAGGGGCAGTTAAGATTTTAAGCTCACACTTCATTGGATTAATTTTTATTTATGCTTTTCTCTCCTCTCCTTTAATATTTGAGATACTGTGTTAAATACAGCCTCATTTAATCCTTCCTGGTGAGAGAGGTTATTATCAGCTCCATTTCCAGATGAAGAAATGGAGGCAGAGCAACTCTGAGCTAATCATGGGGCAAGTAAACATCAGAATCCAACCCCTGGAATTCATACTCCAGCCTATCTTTCCAACATCCTGCGGCAAATCGTGGATCTACATTGTACAGTGCTTAACACCTGTGGTTTATAGGTCTTCATAAATACGAAGGATTGGGGAAAACGATTCTTCTTTTATTTCAGGTTAATTTGAGGGTACATGCGAGTTCACAATATTTGAACTTGTTGGGTAACGTCCCTCTTGTGGTTGTGTCCCACATCTAGAAGGTGGACCATCCACCCCTCCAATGTGCCCTTTCCATGGGAGTGACGGTTCTCCATTAGTATCTGTTCACTGATGAATTTGCTCCAATAGCAGGCATCAAAGGACTTTAGAAATCATTTTAAAAATTATTTTAGAAAACATTTTATTTTATTTTATTTTTGTATTTATTTATTTATTATTAAATCATAGCTGTGTATATTAATGTGATCATGGGGCACCATACCCTGGTTTTATAGACTGTTCGGCACATTTTCATTACACTGTTTAACATAGCCTTCCTGGCATTTTCTTAGTTAATTGTGTTAAGACATTTATGTTTTACATATACTAGGTTTCACATGTAAGATGCACCGCAGGTGTAATCCCACCAATCACTGCTAAGTCATGGAAAAAGCCCAAGTGCCCATCGATCCACGAATAGAAAACATTTTAAAAATTATTTGCAAATGCCTCAGTGAACAGACACTAAGAATGGAGAATTATTGAGGCATTTAAAATTAAAGTGACTCTAAACTGGATCACTTTAAAGGAAAAAAAATAACGTGCATTTGTGTGTACATGTGTGAATGTGTGTATACAAAACCTCAGTAGAGGATATCCTTTTTTATAAAGGGATATCATTTTAGCTGAAGTAAATGACAGCAAATTTCTTTGTTTTAAAGCTATTTTGTTTTGATGTTTTTAAAGCATTCGTTATAGTTTTGTATCATTTTGATATCCTCATTACAGAATTACCCAAGAATCATCTCCAGGCCTACTTTAAAAATTGGATTTTAGAGTCATATCCCCAAAGATTCTCATTTGGGAGGCCACACTGGGGCCCAGGAATTGAATTTTTCCAATTACACTCAGGTGATATGTGGCTAGCAGTATGCTACTGTTTTTCTTTTATGGATAAGCAGTGAGCTATTTGGTGAATTATTTCTGTGTACACCCAATCACTTGATTAGGCAGTGATTAAAACTTAGAAATCCTCAAAACTTAATTAATTGGTTTGTAGACCTAACTCCATCAGTTCAGGCCACTACTGTTTGGTTTTTATTTTATAAAGACAGGGTCTTGCTTTGTCACTCAGGCTGGAACATAGTGGTATGAGGATAGCCTCAAACTCCTGGGCTCAAGCCACCTTCCTGCCTCAGCCTCTCAAGTAGCTGGGACTACAGGTGTGTGCCTTTGGCACCCCGCTAACTTTTTAAAATTTTTTGTTGAGATGGAGTTTCACTCTATCACCCAGACTGGTCTCAAACTCCTGGCCTCAAGTGATACTTCTTGCATATTTTTCAGGCTAAAGAGATGGTTTTGGGAAAAAGAAGACTCATTCCCTTGACAGTGGATTTCAAAATTGTGACTTTTAAATCAAGGAGCACTTGGTTGGGGGTTATTCATATGCTGAGAAAGGTGGCATGGATTACAGCTATTTAGTGAGGAGTGTGCTACCCTGAAATCTGACCACGCTGGCATTTTTTGCATTAATGATTGCTAAGGACAGCCTTTTCTGTTGGAACTTCCTTTCCCCTGGAGCTGATGGTGGCTTGCGTGCTTGTGTTCTAGGCTGAGCAGTTCGGACTGTCGGGCGCAGACAGTGATGAGGACACTTCAAAGTTCATGTCGGGAAGGGGTTTGAACGTGAGTACTAACACCCAGCAGGTGCTTCCACTAACCGATTGGAACGTCTCACTGCTTCGCATGACCTTTCAGGTGGTGACGTTACAGATTAGCTTAGTCTGTTGTAGGCTAGGTACATTCAGAAGCTGCATATAGCTTCTTTTTCCTTAATAGTTCCCTTGCTACTTTCGGAGTATGTGGAATCCTTTAGTTTCTACTTTTCTCTTCACCAGTCTGCACGATCAAAAGAATCCTGCATTAGGTTAGTTGAATTTACAGTTCTTGATATTGTTTTCCTACATTATAAGGAGTAGCCCAGGTGTTGGAGCCACGCTGCCCTGTAGTCCAGCCCAGAGCTCTCAGTCCCTCACTAGACTCTGTGACTGCTCTCTGCTCATGGGGCCCTGGACAGAGCTTTGGATTATTATGCCCTCATATTTCAAAGCTGGCAGAAAGTTTCTTCGTAGTTTCAAATACTTGAAATAATGTAATTCATTACATCTTACAAATATTGACATTTTAAAGGTATCTAATAAATACCATCATCTTTTAAAAATTACATGGGCAACTTCTGTATTAGTAAGAAATTTTGTTACTACTTTTTTCTTGAATTCACATTTCCCCATATAAAATTTTATTCTATTAATATATATTTTATGTTTTGAAAGTCTTTAAGAAAGACTTGAAATAAAATATGATATAAAATAAAAATATCTCTTTTTTTTAACATCATCTGATCATAAAGCTGTAAGAAAATATTCTTCTGGACAATTGCCAAGTAAATCAAAACAATAACTATATTACAACTACTCATGTATAATTATTAAATAGGAAAAGTAAATTTTTCTTGAAGTCATTCTTACTAATATTAAAGGCATTTTTTTCATTTATCCCATGTATTTATTGATGAACATGATTTATTGACAAAACTAGAAATGACATTGTCAAAACTAGTTATTGACATTAACTCTGTGCCTCTCACCTTTTTTTTTTGATGCAAGCGCCCAGTAAACATTTTAAATGAACAGTATGTAAAAAAGGGTGGCACCTGTGGCTCAGTGAGTAGGGCACCGGACCCATATACCGAGGGTAGTGGGTTCAAACCCGGCCTCGGCCAAACTGCAACCAAAAAATAGCCGGGCGTTGTGGCGGGTGCTTGTAGTCCCAGCTGCTCGGGAGGCAGAGAGAATTGTGTAAGCCCAAAAGCTGGAGGTTGCTGTGAGCCATGTGACGTCATGGCATTCTACCGAGGGGGGTAAAGTGAGACTCTTATCTCTACAAAAAAAAAAAAAAAAAAAAAGGAAAATTCTGTTATAGAAGTGCCTTTCAATTCTTTTACGCTTTTCTGGATGAAATGGCAAAAATTACAGTGATTTACCATCAAAAATAATTTGAATGATCCCTTATATATAGATAAAGGATCTAATGTAATTAGATTATTTTTCAAGTCTGTCAATATCTAAACTTTGGGAGCCATTTGACTGCAGAGTAATTTGTTTCTTAATTACATTGAAGTTACCAACTTTTGGGAGGTACAAGAAAAATGCTGTATTAAGATTTTTCAAATGACAATTATATTCATTACTCTTTTAATCACGGAGGTTTGGCAATGAATTTTTTAAAAAGACGCTTAAGTTTTATTTTTAATTCATATTTAATAAATGTATGTATTATATGGGGTACAGTGTGATGTTGGAACACGTATACCCATATCAGGGCAATTAATAAATCCATCAGTTCTAACGTTTGTCATTTCTTGGTGGAAGAATTCCACGTTTAGAATTCTCTCTTCTAGTTATTTTGAAATAAACAACACATTATTGTTAATATTTTTATTAACTGTAGTCACTCCACTACATCATGGAGCATCAGCTGGTTTGCTCTCAACTGTAACATTGTACTTACTGGCCAGCCTCTCCCCTCTCCAGCCTCTGATAACCACTCTTCTACTATTTACTTATGTGAGATCAACTTCTTTAGATTTTACATATGAGATCCTGCATTGTGTGTTAATGTCTTGTCTTCCAGGTTCATCTGTGTTGTCAGACAAATGACAGGGTTTCCTTCTTTTTTGAAAGGCTGAATAACATTCCATTGTGTATATATACCAAAATTTCGATCAGGTTTTGTTTTAGAGCTAAGTAAGTTGATTATAAAAATTTACTTGGAAAAATAAGCAAGACTGGCTGGGAAAACCCTGATAAACATGAAGGGTGGGTAAGCCTTTCTAGTTTTTAAAACAGATTTTAACACTGTGTGATTAAAACAAATGTTTATAGGCAGCTTAATGAAGGAAATAGAAAATCCAGAGCTAATTAAGTATGGAAATATGGTATACAATGTAGTCACCATATCAAATCAGTGGAGGGAAATAAACTTACGAGTGGAATTGGAATCAGTGCCGTGGCGTCACAGCTCACAGCAACCTAAAACTCCTGTGGCTCAAGTGATGCTCTTGACTCAGCCTCCCAAGTAGCTGGGACTACAGGTGCCTGCTCATACGCCAGTTAATTTTTCTACTTTAGTAGAGATGGGTTCTCACTCTTGCTCATGCTGGTCTCAAATTCCTGAGCTTAAGGGGTCCTCCCACCTCACCCTCCGAGAGTGCTGGGGTTACAGGCGTGAGCCACTCTGCCTGGTCTGGAATCAGAATCATTGAATAACCATAAAGATAAAACTGTGTATTTGCACAATGCATAGTAGGAAAACTATAACATGGGTCAGAAATCTAGATGTACAAATGTTAAGTGCTAGCAGAAAATATGCGTGAATTCGTCTGTAAACTGAGAATAGGAAATACTCTCCTGTGACTCAAAAGCCATATGTGATAAGGGAAAACGCTGATAAATTTGACTTCAGGAAAAACAGAAGTGTCTCTTGAAAAGGAAAGAAAGGAAGAGAACTTACTCTTAATGAATTAAACCTACAATGAACTTCTATTTAGCATCTATTAGATTGGCAGAAATCCAAACGTTTTTCAGTACGCTGTGTTGCTGAAGCTCAGGGATCCTTGTATGTATTGTCTAGCGAAATGCTGTCACGTGAATGGTGGGGAATTTGACAATACTTAGCTCAATTATATACAAGTGTTTGCTATTTGACTCAGAAATCCTACCTTTAGAAATCTATCCCAAAGACTCACTGGCAAAAATATAAAATGATTCATGTGCAACAAAAATGATTTATTGCAGCATTATTTGTAACAGCAAGAGATGTAAACAACCCACATATCCATCAGTAGGAAATTGGCAGACGAAACTGTGGTACATCCAGACGGCTGAATGCCAGGAAGCTGTGAAAGGGAAGGAAGAAGCTGGTTATTTACTGATACGGAGGGTTGGTTAGGATGTATTTTTTCCATTTTTAAAAAATAAATGGTGGCTTTTACTATAAATCAAAGGTAATAAATGAAGCTTTAATATGATAGGTTTGTAACTGGCTTATAAATGAGAATTACTGGATTCCGAGCACTGCAGCCGTCCTTAGTAAAGAGGGCTGCTGTTCTTGTCCTGTCTGTCCTTGGCACTGAGCGGAGTTTGGTGATCTCATGTCATCTTCCTTTTGTAGACACAGAACATTTCCAACTTGTAGAGGTCAGTTGATGGTATCTGTTGATGTTCACTTAAATTAGTTAGGAGCCCCTCTTCCATCAAGCCATATTGGTGATATGGTGTTTCACCAACATGAGGACAGTGGGACACGTCTGTAAGTCTCCCCCAGCCTGTGACTTCTAGGCTGTAAGTGTGGACCCCACTGCCTCCTTAAATTGAAGGTAGAGGGCAAAGCCTCTGCAGGCCCGGGTCGCGCTCTCATCTTGCTGCCTTGGTGGCATTCTGCTTTGAGCACTTGGCAGTTACTCCTGCCTCAGTGGCACTGTGTGGGCTGTGGGGGTGGGCACCTTTGTGTTCTTCAGTGAGAAAAGGCAGTCACTTCCTGCCAGTGGGAGTTTCCTTCCTCCTCCATGCTGGGCGCTGCCCCCAGGGTGACTGTGCCTCCCTGGAGCTCGCTCTGGTGGTAGCTGCGGGGCTTCTGTGCAGGGGCAGCAGGCTCAGCCCCATGTCCAGTGGGACCTCTCAAAGGAACTGAGTGGAGGGGAGGCCAGCGCAGGTGCTGAGCTGAGCCCCACCCAGCCCTGCAACCCTCTGTCTGCCCTGGGGCGTCTGGGGAGGGGCAGCCAGCCCACAGCAGCCCACCCAGAAGTCTGACAATGAATGACTTTGACCAGAACTTCACTAGGAAGTTTGTACGTGACGTGGTTTATTATTTCCTCCCTTCCTTTCTTTCCTATCACCCTTGGTAGAGTGCCGTGGTGTCACAGCTCATAGCAACCTGAAACTCTTGGGCTCAATTGATCCCCTTACTTCAGCCTCCCGAGTAGCTGGGACCATACGTGTGCCCCACCACCCTGGCTGTGTTTTCTATTTTTAGTAGAGACAGGGTCTCACGCTTGCTCAGGCTGGACTTGAACTTCTGAGTTCAAGTGATCCATCCACCTCAGCCTCCCAGAGTGCAGGGATTAGAGGCGTGGGCCACTGCACACAGCCTATTATTTTTTTCTTGAGAAAATGTAAGCAGTTCACTGTGTCTGTTACCTAAAGAGTCTTTGAGAATAGATTTTAATTTAAAAACATGTATCCTAAAGTAAGTAGCTGGTCAAGTAATTGGACCTCCCCTGGAGGAGTCAGTTAACTTCATGGAAACTGAAGTTGACTCTGTTCCAAGGTCACATCTTCATTTTCTTAATCAAAATATGCTTGAGTCATAGGGTTTCTACTAAGCTTTCAAATAACTTCAAGTAGTATTCTTGGAATTTCACATTTTCCAGAAAGCTCTTCATTGTATATCCACAAGGGTGAACTGTGCTTCAGGGCTGTGGGGACTGGCGACTGGCTCCGTGTTTATTTGCCCTCCAGTTCAGCCTGGGGACTATTAGAGCTCAGGGCATGTTATACTACGGTTACCTCAGCCCTGTGTCTGGACCAGAGGACTCAGAGGGCATGTGGCCCGGGAGGGGTGCTGATCTGAGAATGAGATGTGGGCCAGCTCTCAGGTCCGTGTCTCCTAAGTCACAGGACAGGAGTTTTAAGCTCTGCACGTTGGCGGAACAAGGTATTAGGCAGGTTTGTCATTCAGCCACAAAAATGCAGAGGAAAAAACCCCAACCAAACAAAAATATGTATCAGTCTGCTGCAGTGGAAACACTTTGATGTAGGTGTGAAGTGGCCTGGGTTCTAATCCTGGTTCTGTTACTCACTGACCCTGGGCAGTAGGCCTTTCTCTGGAGAATGAGCTGTTAGAAGTAACTCGCCTTTTATGGCCTCGGTTCCTTGGTTAAAAAACAAAGGCAAATTTTGTATATTTGGTCAATCTAAAGTTTATTAGCATGCACTTCATCAGTTTCCATTGTGTTGCTTGCTGCCACAAAGTTAAAGTCTTTTGATGAATAGTTTTAAAAAAAAAAAATCACCGCCTCAAAAAAACAAACCAAAAAGCTGTCTGGAGACATTTTGTCTATTTCCCTGCTTAAGGGAAACAGAGGGAAATACTTGTCACTCACTGCAGCATTGGCTTCTTGGTATGGAAAGAGTCCCTCACTGGGTTTTGAAGTGATTCCATATCAAAAGCCCTAATAAAGTTTCTGGAGTCCAGGGTAAGTGTTTCCCACAGATTAGCCTTGGGTCTGCTGGAGGCTGCTTGCAGTAGAGGGGTCAGTTATTTAGGAGCCCAGAAATGTACAGGAAGCCCACCAGCAAAATGACGCTTTCAGAGAGCGTTGCTAAATACTGCACTATAAATTCCGTAATTTTAGCTGCCCCAAGTCCTCTGCTTACCAGAGAGCTTATGCCTGCCTACCCGCCCGGCTGGCCCAAGAACTTAAAATGCTGCAGAGAAGCGTGTGGGGCTGGCTCCACCACGGGGTGTCAGTGTTGTCACAAGCAAGTGAATCACAAAGACAAACCTAGAAAAGCTTGGCTCTTTCTGGAATGCACTGCAGATCCAGCCCTGTGCCTGGAGGGCTAAGCCACGCGCTTGTGATGTAAAACTAATTTTTGTTTTAAGTCACTTTTGTAGAGATTTTTAAAAATTTCAGCTTGTACGTTTAGAAAGTGTTTTATATTCAAAATTAGACATAAAATAAATAGCAGGTGGCACATTTAGAGAGCGGAGCAGGAGAACCACCCAGATGCTCTCAGGATCGGCGTCTGGCACACTGGTCTCAGAGCCTTTCTCAGGTGCGTCTGCACCGCACCTGCTGGCTGTGTGGCGTCCCCACCCTGTCTCCCTGAATCTGTGCCAGCCAGCAGCAAGTGACAGCACCTTCTTATGCCTGGTATATAAAATTCCTATCAAATAGTAGAAACAAATTGAAGCAAATTTATGCATAATTTAGAAAAATCCTGAGGTTCCTCACACACGTTTGGCCATTAAAAGGAGTCTCTAAATACTCCTGTCACATGCTTTCTAATGCAAACCTGGAAACTACAGGAGGAGGGTTGTTTTTGAAATTCTGGTGATTTTTTTTTTCCCCCAAAGCACTTGATTCTTATAATGGGAATAATATAAGCAGTTCAGCAGTGCCTAATGCCAATACTAGTTCTCAGAGAAATTTTTAATCTCTTGCTTGGAAATGTGGTGTTGGTAGGGATACTGGGAATAGAAAATGTTTCTTTCAAATGGATTTTTTTTAATGTTCACGTAAAACACGAGAGTCTATTATTTCTGCCTCAATTTCCTTTATGGCCTTCTCCAAGTATAAGACTGCAGACTCTCACTCCCCTGCCTGCACGTGGATCGCTTTAAGTTGCTTCAGAGACTAAAGGGTGGAGTGAGGGGGCAAGAAGCTCTCAGCCCTGGGCGTCTTTCCTGTGTGGAAAAGGGTAGCACTGTACGTGGGTGCTGAGGCTGCGGCCTTGGCAGTCTGTTCCCTTCCACTCAACTATCTTCCACCTTGAGGGTCCTCCACTGTCTCGCCACTTTCCAAGCCTCTTCTGGGCCTCCCCAGGCTCCCAGCAGGGTGCCCTCTTGGAAGCCTCTTGCTGATCTTGCTGTGCTGGTCCTGCCAGCTCCCTGGGCTGCTGGAGTGGGGCTGCCAGGAGGCAAGTCCTGTGCCCTGTGCTGCTCTGAGTGGCCAGGCCACATGGGGTGGCCACCTGGAGCCCCCTGGCTTGTTATGCACAGCCCTCCAACCCCACTTCTTCTCATGGTAGCCTCCTCCTCCACGCTTCTAGACACACTTTCTTGTGTCTTGGTCCAGATTGTTAAAAAGGAAATCGATGGTGAGATGGGCTTCCCTGTGCCAAGACTGTCCGCTGGATGTGTCCTTTGAGGTTTTTATGGAATCCTTGTTCCACACTATTTCACAACATTTGCCTATCACGTCCGCAGCTGCCTTTGTACCCACCTCTGGCCACATTCCCACATCCTTCCCCCAGGAGGACCAGAGCCACATGCACAAGGCCAGCTGTCCTTCCATCCGTGACATTCCTCTCATCTCCCCATGATAACATATAAAAAATAAAACATTTTATTTAGAGTCTTTTCTCCCAGAATGCGCCTTTGCCTCTGGCTCTTGCTCTGGCTGGCTCCCCCAGCTTCTCCGGCCTTGTGGGGCAGGGTTACCGTGCATCCTGTTGCACTCTCTGGGCCCTGGGGACCAGAATCCCAAGGCTCTGGGGCTCCCTTGTTCTCTCCTCCCATGGGGTGGCCTTCGCTCCCTCTTCCCAGACCCAGCCATGTTTCTTGATTTCTCCATCTTAGATGCATCCCACATGACCTGCCGTTCTTCCTTTCTCCTCCTGTTCAGCAGTGGCCTTGGCTGTGGGCATGAGCCAAGGGGCTGCTGGTCTCGCCAGGGGGAGGGGAGCTCAACTCCTTAAACACACACTGTACCTTGATACCTTGAGGGGCTCTTCTCCTTTCGAAATTGCAACCATTCTTGCATAGCTGTAGCGTATAGTAAATTGCAGAATAAAATAGTCACCTATCAATCACCTGCAATTAACAAATGTTGATGGTTATCTTTTTATTAACTTATAAGAAGCCCAGTAACACAGATGCATCTCTCAACCTGCAGAACCTGTTCTCTCCTTCCTGCCTCAGGAATAGCAAGTCGGTTGAAGGTTTTATATTTTAAGATACATGTGTGTAGGGAAAAGGCATATGTCCATAAACAGTACACATCATTTGTGTACGTTTTAACAATGTACGTAATGATTTGTTTCATTTATTTAATTGACAAATGTGTGTATTTATGGTGTACAGCGTGACGCTCTGATGTGCACTGTGAATGGCTGATTAACTTACCCATTCACTCACACACTCATTTTTGTGGTGAAAATGCTTAACAGCTACTGTATCAGCTGGCATACAATATGTTGTTATTAACTATAGTCACCATGTTGTACAATAAATAGATCTCGTGAAGTGATAATTTATTTTCTGAAGTCTGAATCTGGAAACATAGAATATGAACACTTAATGTTGAAGGAGAAAAGGTAAGAAAAGAAGGAAGAGGAAAAATAGAAAAGAGAAGAAAAGAAAGAAAAGAGCCGAGTGCCGCCTCTTAAATAACTTGCTCCCGGCGACCCCTGGCCTGGCCCCGTGCCATCGCAGTGCACTGACTGAGCCTGTCCTGTAGGAGGCGGCACTGTGGACATAGAGGAGCCTGCCAAGCTCCTGCCCTCGGGAGACACCCCCTCCCCCACCAAGCCCCCAAGCCCCAGGCATTGCCAGGGTCCTTGTTAAAATCCTGATTGAGAGGATCTAGGGAGCTGTGGAGACCGAGGCCTAAAGCCTGTTGACCAGGTAGTCAAAGGAGCAGGTGACTGCGAGGAAGGTGGAGGAGGGTCTCTGCAGAGGAGGGTGCGCCTGCGGGGGGGGGGGGGGGGGGACCCGCGTGTGCGGGTAATTGCCTAAAATTACATAAAAAAAAATGTAGAGGGGGCGACCCGGGCCCAGGGAAA
>CAUYPK010058345.1:0-68731 GCA_963574355.1 Loris lydekkerianus | reverse complement strand
AGAGACTCTGTGCCTTGTGAAGCCACTTCGTCACTTTCGGGGATCCCTATAAGACGAATATTGGATTTCTTCGAATTATCCCAGAGCTCTCTGAGAGAGTGGTCTGTTTTTGCTTTCCATTTCTCTTCTTCTTTGCGGGTTGGGAGCGTTCAATAGCTTTGTCTTCAATGTCAGAAATCCTTTCTTCTGCTTGCTCCATTCTGTTACTGAGTGATTCTACTGTGTTTCTCAGCTCTTTGAGGGATGCAACTTCTTGTCTCAATGATTCAAAATCTTTGGTCATTTGCTCTTTGAATCCATTGAATTCTTGAGATAACCTTTGGAATTCTAATTTGATCTTATTTGCTATCCAGATCCTGAATTCAATTTCTGACCTCTCAGCTATTTGTATGTGCATGGGGTCTTGTGTTGTTTCTGCCCCATTGATCCTTGGGGGAGTTGATCTACTCTGATTATTCATATTGCCAGAGTTTTTGTGTTGATTTCACCTCATGATTGTTTTTCACCATTGCCTCTGGCCGTTCTCAGAGTTGGGGTGGTGTCTCTCCAAGATTAGACCCCAGCGGGATCACTCTATTGTTGCTGGATCTTTGTATGGAGTGACCCTGTGTAGTTCCTCTGGGGATTCTCTAGTTAGGGAGTTCTGGTTGTAGAAGCAGCTCCAGTGTGCGACACACCCAGATTCAGCAACATGGCCGGGGGTGGTGTGCATGGTTCTTTGTGTCTGGCACCCAGTGACTTTGGCACAGAGAACCCAAGGCTCTAGCAGTCTTTGGCCAGGAGAAGGGCTCTGCGCAGAGGTAGGGAGGGCTCCAGAGGGCACGCAGCTACCATAGTCCCTGGTCAGATAGATGAGATAGGGTGGAGGCTGGGAGGACACAGGAGGGGGGATGCTGGGTTGTGTGGCTCCTGCATTTTTTGGTCAGGGAATGTGGAGCCCTGGTGGATGCGAGTCACTGGTCGGGGTCGCAGCACACCTCTTATGGAGATCTGGGCAGTGCCAAGCCCAGGAGTTTGAGGTTGCTATGAGCTATGATGTCAGGGCACTCTACCCAAGGCAACAGCCCAAGTCTCCAGTGCGCCAAAACCGTCTCACTCTGCTCCTAAGGATTAGGGTTGTGAGACAGTTCAGTCCCAGTCTTTAAGCTGCTCAGTCACTAGGTTACTTTGTCCCGCCTGTTCCTTGCTCTGGGACCCTGAGGGCGGAGCTTGTTGTAGCAGTTTTTTCACACAATGGCTTTCACTGAGCCCAGCTCAGTGGCTCATTTGAGACCCGACAATGCCCAAAGTTCTCCACACTTTTGCTCAAGCTCTCCCCCAGGCAGCTCAACTGAGCACCAAGTCCAAGAACACCAAAAAAGTTCACAGGTAGGGCCTTTCCAGTTTGGAGTCTCACTGCTGCTTGTACTCACGGTTGCTGGAGTGATTAGGTGGATCGAACACATGCAGCCACTTGCCAGTTTTTCGCTGTTTTTGTCCTCCTCCTGGGGTCCAGAAGTCCCTTGCTGGCTCCCTGTATCCTTAAAGGGATGATCATAGGCAGATCCCACCAGCCAGAGATGTCTGGAGTCTTGTCTCCCCAGACTCACTGTGCCCAGTTGCAGGGAAGCTGTTACTCAGCCGCCATCTTTAATCCAATCCATCTAATTTTGTCTCATTTGACCAATTTATTTCAATGATTTTGACTTCTTTTTAGTATGATGAAAACATTTGTACCTACAAAATATTAAACCTTAAAAATTAATTTTTCTCTGGCGGTACTTAAGGGGCTTGGGGTGATGATTTACTTTAGTTGGTCCTCCTGGCATATAGGAAGTGACATTCTTTGTTAACTATAAGGCTAGGACTTCATATGCCAAGGAGTAGCTATCAGGAATTTTTCCTAGGATGAATTTGTAGGCATAAATTCTACATAGGAAGCATACTCCTTGCTTCTTAATAGTAGGCTTTTCTGACCCAAAATTTTAGCCTGGTAATAGTCACAAATTTGATTTTATCCAATTATATTCTGCTGGGAAAGATTATTCATTTTTATTGAATCTATATAAATAATTACATGGTCATAAAATATACAATAATCTAGTAAAACCACTGGTCATACAATTGAACTTGTTATCATTGTTTTGATGACAAGATTAATCATTGTATGTCATCATTTTCTACAGAATTACTTTTAAGTTCCCTTTTTGGCTGATAATCTATATTTTGTTCTTTCTTTAGACTTTTTCTTCTAAATTCCAAGGGATCCATTGAATGAAGATACCTTTTAAAGAGCATTTCTTTTCAGTTTCTATAAATAAAACCTGTTATGTTGATGATTATTCGTAGATTAAAAGGAAAAGTTCTTTAAAAATGTGCATTAAATTAGAATATTGTCCTAATGTTATCATATAAACCATGTTATTGAATATATATTGATCAATTTTGTGCTGCTCCAAAAATTACCTGAAACAGGGTAATTTACAAAGAATGGAAATTTATTTTGCCCTAGTTGCAGAGGCTTGGAACTCCAAGGTCAAGGTGCTGGCAGTATCAGCACATCCTTTGGAAGGGAGGAAGGCTGTATCCTCTCATGGAAGAAGGTGGGAAGGCAAGAGAACAAATGCTGTGTGAAGTTTCTTTTTTATAAGAGTCTTAATCCTATTCATGAGGGAAAAGCCCTAATGATCTAATCACTTCTTAAGAACCCCCTTAACACTATCACATTTACAAACCCTGAATTTTGGATGTGACAAATTCAACAATGGCATTTTGCCCCTGGTTCCTCCAAATTCGTGTCCTTCTCACATAAAAAAAAAAATACATCCCCATTCCATCCTAATAGCTTCCAAAATATTAAATTATTCTAGCATCAATTCAAAAGTCTGAAGTCCAGAATTTCATCTAAATGTCCATCTGAGTGAGACTGAAGACATAATTCACCCTGAGGCAGATTTCCCTTCAGCTGTGAAGTTGTGAAATTAAACAAGTTATGTGCTTTCAAAATACAGTGGGATATTCAAAGGATAGACATATTTCCATTCCAAGAGAGAGCAAATACAAAAGAAGGGAGGATAGGTCCCAAATCCTACTGGACAAATAAATCTTAGGTTTCACAATAATCTTTTTTTCCACTTTATATTCTACCTTTGGATATACTGGGGCAAATGTTGGGGTATCACAGCCTCGGGACCCTGCCCCATGCTTTTGCTGGGTGCAGCCCATGCCACAGCTTTCGTGAGTAGGAATTGGGTGACTGTGGCTCTCCTGGGCTAGCTTTATATGTGGTTGGCTTTACAGGTTTGGGCGTCGGGGGAAGCTGCGCCCCATGGTATTTAGTTTTTTCCTAGTTGGGGTTCCCTGCAATGTCCCCAGCCTTGGGGGCAAGTCTCTGCCAGGGCCTGGGTTCTGAGGCTGTCTGAAACATTCTTTGAAATCTAGATGGAGGCATCTATGCCTCTCCAGTTCTTGCACTCTGCATGCCTGCAGAATTAGCACTGCAAAGATACTAGGAATTGTGCAGGTCGTGCCTTCCAGAGGTGTGGCCCATGCTGTACCTGGGCCTGCTTGAGGCACACTGGGTGGCCCAGGAGCATTGCACTGCAATTTTGGAAGCAGAAATATAAGCAAGTCCAGAGCTGCAAGCCCTGAGATCCTGCAGGTGCGCTTGGCCCCGCCCTTCTTCCGTCAAGGCTGTGGTCCTCTGGACTTGTGATGGGCAGCTTGGCAGCCTGGGAGATTTCAGAAATGCCTTTGGATTCATTCTCCCATTGTCTTGGTGAATAGCATGTGTCCTCTTTCCTGTCTGTGCTAATCTCCGTATTACATGGTTACTTGGCCACACTCTTGCTTTTGTCTCGTAAACATGCTTTTTTGTTCTTGACATGGCTAGTATAATAATCTTCCAAATATTTATGTCCTTCTTCCTTTTGATTATAAATTTCATCTTAAACATTTCTGTCATCTCTCATTTTATGACAAGCCAGTTAGAGAAACCAGGCAGCTCCTTTAGGAGATTTTTTTATTTTTATTTAGAAATTTCTAGTGCTAAATATCCTAGTTCATTGCCCTCAAATTTTACCTTCTATATAAAGTTCTAGGACGTGGCTATAATTCAGCCAAAATATTTAGCATTTTATGAAAAGGATAGCCTTTTCTTAAGTTTCTAATAAGGTAAGAAGACCAGGCTTTCCCTATAGATCTCTTCTTTTGGGCCCTCACCAGAATTACCCTTAATAATTCACTCACAGAGAAGTGAGATTTTTCAGGTGTGAATTTCAAAGCTGTTCCAGCCTCTATGTATTACTGAGTTCCAAAGCTGCTTCCACTTTGTTAAGGATTTGTTATAGCAGCACAAATGGACAAAGGTAATTGATTCCTGATTGGCTGAACTTGAGTGAAGCAATCTGCTCCTGTGAAGTCTGTGTTTCTAGATCAAAATGATCCTGGAGGTCTTGACTCAGTCGTGCGAATAATAATAATTCACATAGTGGTAATGTAGAAAACCTGAAGCACAAGTATATTCCTTGTAACAATGACATTCAATTGTCTGTCATTCAATATTCTATTCAATATAGTCCTTTACTGAGGCTCTTCTGATGCTTCTTCCAGAGAACTTGATTTTTTAAAAAATATTCAACTTATGGCAGAAACCTGGACAAATTTAACCAAAAAGTAGAAAGCTTTTTGTGAGTGACATAACTAAATTCCTATAGATTTTTTTATTATAGTAGCCAAAAACACCAGACTGAAAGAGAATGGTTTATTCTGTTGAGAGCTAATACATAAGAAATTTATAAAAATTTAATGAATTGTCATCTTGATAAAGAAAGGTATTAATACATTACCACAATCTTTAACTTATACCATTATGTGTGTCACTAATATTAATAGGTTATACTAGATTAAATGGATATTAGGACCTGAAAACTTTAAAAATTAATTTGGTGACAATAACTTTGCCAGTCTTTGAACATGAATATGATTGTTTCTTTTTAATTCTAAAAAGTATTCAAAAACTGAAACAAATTTTTATTAATAGCTTTTACCTAAAGAAAATTAACCTAAGAAAGCTGACAATAAAAAATTGTTATTGAAAATAAAAATTAAAAGGATAGCACTTCTAATAATATTGAGCTAATCGAACATTTGGAGAATGTCAACCATGCCTAATTCGTTTTAAAAATGAATGACTAAATCGCTGTGTTACCTATTGGTCACTAGCTAGGGTCAAAACTGTAGGGCAACTCAAACATGATTTACATGTTAAAAACGTGAACAGTTTCACTATTTTAAATTTGGAATCTGAATTTGCAAAAGGCAAAGATAAGAGACACAAGAAGAGAGGTTATGAACATATTTCACAAGTATCTAAAGACAAAAGTTACCAGGCAATATTTTAAAATAGTGGTAAACAGCAGTGATAATGAAAACAAACTTTTTTTAAAATAAAGAAAAACAACTTTAGTTAAAATTGATTTAAGAGGATTCCAAAACCACAGAGTGACTGTGATAAGTAGGGATTTTTGTTATTTGAAATAGAGTATTACCTGGCCTTTTTAACAGGGTGAGCAAAGTTTTTAGTTTTACTTTTTTTGGATATTATGTATATAATAATATGGAACCAAAAATTGATAAGCTTTTTTCCCTCTTTACTAAGTTCCACATTGCAGGGGTCCTCAAACTTTTTAAAAGGGGGTCAGTTCACTGTCCCTCAGACCGTTGGAGGGCCGGACATAGTTAAAAAAAAACAAAACAAAACAACTATGAACAAATTCCTATGCACACTGCACATATCTTATTTTGAAGTAAAAAAACAAAACGGGAACAAATGTAGTCACACCGCCTCATGTGGCCCGTGGGCCACAGTTTGAGGATCCCTGGATCAGATTTATATTTCATTGCATTTTTTACACTGTGCCTATTTTTACCTTAGTAGTAAGTTATTCTTTTTTATTCCATGATAAACAAATATATTAATATTTTTCATTTCTTAAAAAAACCCCATGAACTTTCACAACCCTTATTCATTTGAGCTTTTAGCTTGTTAACCGCTAGCTACTTTATAATGTAGTAAATAAGAATACAGGCATTTTAAATGAAGTTGTCCAGATATGTAAAGGCTATTAAATAATTCAAAGTAATGTCAATTCAAATTCTTAAAATTAACTAGAGATTAAAAACTAGCAGTTGACACTGACACATCAAAATCTAAGATTTGCAGCCTTGTATCCACTGCTCTCATTTATGACTATACTTATTATTATTTGATTCCATTGATCTCAAAATTTTGCAATTTTCTAAGTGATGTTGGTTTATATGATGCAACAAACCAGTAGAGGAAGTGCAAAGTAGACTATTAGTTATTGTTGTTATGTTAGCCATTCTGATATGTATAAAGGGATACCACACTGGGACTTTAGTAATAATTTGTATTTGCCTAATGGTAAGATAAATAATTTTGAGAGCCTTTTCATGTGCTTATTTTCCATCTGTGTGGCCTATTTGGAAAAATGTCTGTTCATGTCTTTTGCACATTTTCTAATTGGATTGGTTGCTTTAATTATTTGTTTATTTTATTGTGTGAGTTTTGAGGTTTCTTTATATATTCTAGATACTAGTCCCTTGCTAGATATATGGATTGCAAGTATTTTTTGCAATCTCTAACTTGGCTTTCCATGGTTTTAACAGTATCTCTTTCAGCAAAAAAGTTTTAAATTTTGATGAGATCCAACTTATTAGTTTTTCTTTTTATGGGTCGTATTTTAGTATCAAGTCTTAGAACTCTTTGCCTAGCCCTAGCTCCTGAGACTTTTCTGTTATCATTTTTCTAAAAATTATAGGGTTTTATGTTTTAAAATTATCTTTTTAAATATGACTTTTGAAGCTTTTTTTAATGCTTATTTTTTTCTCTATGCAGGTCAAAGCTTTTTGATTTTGTTTCTTCTTTTTTTTTTTTTAATTGAAGCTATAGTTAGGGGAAAAAGTTTAAAGATGAAAACATTTCAAGGTCTTTAAAATGAGAAGCTAAAAGAGGAATAATTTCAAAAAATAAATCTGTGACTATAGAGATGGGAAAATGTTGCTCAAAGGATACAAAATCTCAGTCAGATAGGAGGAATTAGTTCATAAGTTCTATTGCACAACATGGAGACTACATACAATATAAACTATATATGCTCAAACTATGGGTCGTGACCCCTTTGGGGGTTGAACAACCCTTTCACAGGGCTCACCTAAGACGTGCCTGCATATCAACATTTTTAACATTAGCAAAATTACAGTTATGAAGTAGCAAAGAAAATAATTTTATGGTTGGGGGACACCACAGCATGAGGAACTGTATTGAAGGGTCATAGCATTAGGAAGGTTGAGAACCACTGGTTTATATATTTATGAAATAGGAAAATGTCAACTCTTGTGCAGGCTAGAGGTGTTAATTATGATAAGCGTCAGAAACAATGTATATTAATTGGAGTGCAGATGTCTATTAAGAATATTAAATATCTATTAAAAGAACAATGACTTATTTTTAAACAAAAGATATTCCAAAGAAAATCATTATGAAAAATCTGAGAAATTTTGTGATATTTTGCCTAATTTAGCAGGGAGTTCTTTCTCTCATTATCATCCATACCCCTTCCAGTTATGACAATATTCTTTTTTCTCAAGTCTATTTACAGAGTCTGGAAGAGGAATGAATCTAGAACCTCTGGTGTACCAATCCTAACCAGGGGAACAGCCAACAGGAGCTATGGGAGCTGACAGAAAGCAGCAGGCACCTTTCACTGATTCTGATCTCTGTCCAATGAAGAACTCAGTCTAACCCTGCAATGGAATCTCAGTGAGGACAAGTGTGAGCCCTTTTGAGCTGTGCCCAATTCATCTTCCAGGAAATAGTGCAAACTTAGTCACATCTTTCAGATAAAACTTGAAGGCCTCACATTGTCTTGCCTTCTTGCTGTGTTTGGAATCAGCTTCTTTGTACACAGGAGGCTTTCCTCTTTCTATATCCTCTCCCTGCATGCTGCAGTCTTTAGGGGGTCAGCAATCCCACCGGTTGTTAATTGGCTGTTAACCCACTTCTCTCTGACAAAGAGCCAGAGAAAACATGTATACTCTGCTACTCAGGAGCTATTCCTTTGTAGCTATTTCCTCCTCAGTTTACCAGCATACAAATTACCTGCTGATGTTTTTTTTCTATCATACTGTATAATTTCTGTCATTTTCTCCATGTTGTCATTTTAAATATGATAATAATAGCAACAACAAATGATTATTTATCGAGCATTATCTCACACCAAACACATTGTTTCATTTATCTCTGGTCCCCCCAATTATTTCTGTGAAATGAATTTTACATGTATTTTATCCATTTTACGCTAAGACTTAAAAAGCTTTCTTATGCCAGTGCTTTCACCTTTTCTACAGTCTTCACAATCGTTTCTGCAAAGTATATTTTATCTTAAAGGTGAGGAAACTGAGGCTCAGAGAACTTTTTTATTCTAGGGCTTTCTCTTTATTCCCTAACCCTCTCTCCTATGGACAGTCTTTCTCTCCATGAGGCTATTCCAATCGTATTAAAGTATGTGATAACTTACCACAAATGTGTAAATATTTCTGAAATTATCAGTTTCCTTTCACCATTATTTAGCCTCCAAAGGTCTTGATTTATTAAACGAATTGTTTTCTGCTGCTGCTTACTCTCTGCTCTTTGCATGTGTGGAAACAATTCTATTCTCATTTTCATTCTTTATGTTTCTGTAAGACATGGAGTATGTCATTCTTGTTCTTGTCACTTGAACAGCTTCCCTGTCACCTAACTTCAAAAACATACCACACTGTTCAAAAGAAATTAAAACAATTCAGCTTTCAGGATTTAATAGATTCATTCTCTACATGAAAGTTGAGAGTGAAGGGTTCTCATAATTCTATTTGTCTTTTCTAGTTATGTTTGTAAGTAGCACTTCGAACCTTTCCTGTTTGAAAATTTGCTTTCTTACATTACGTTTCAAAATAATGTGCTAGTTTAATGAATTATAAACAATGTTCTGCAAAGAGAAGATTTTTGCAGAACATATTCACGTTCCTGGCTAAATAGTCAAGTATATTCATATTTGATTTTGAAGTAGATACAATTTTAGATCTGAGGACTTTTTTTTAATAAAAAAATTCAATCCTTAACCTAATGTTTTAGAAAGGTATTTAAAAATGAAAGAACTTTTCATGCATTCAACATAACTATAAATCAGTCTGCAGGATTTTAACAGCAAACAAAACCTACTTCATGCCTCTCCAGACTTAGCAACGCTCTCTGGATACAAGTTTATCCCCCACTGACTTCCATCACCCTTGCTTGAATGCATGGAAAACATGACATTATTGTTTCCTTCCCCTCTTCTTTCTTCAAAAACCTTAATATTCTAGCTAACTTTTACTTCTCTTCTACAGCAGGATTTTTACCCTAGATGAACTCCTGTCTTCATAAAGCTTTTTTTCTCACCTTCCTCCTCATCCTGGAATATATCCCTGGAATGTGTCCCTTTCTTCACCATAATCTTTTCAAGCTTAGCCAGATATTGAGACTCAAATATATCTTCTCTGAAAGCCCTTTGATTATCTATCATTTAACCCCCATTCATATTCACGTGCCCTTCCATCTAGCCAGCTATCCTTCCATCTGTACATTTACAATGTGTTAGATACTGTTGTGGATTATTGGACTATAAGGTCTGGAGAGTTTGACAACTGGAAAGTGTCAAGAGAACGTTTGGAACAGAGGCAACCTGCTGTACAAAGTTATAAAGAGAGGTGAGAAAAAGTAAGTTGCATTTGGCGTCTCCAAGAGATGCAGTGTTACCAGAGTGCCATGTGAATGGGGAAAGAGGTGAGAAACAAGGCTGAACAGACTGTGAACATTTCCCTTCTTAAAGTTGAGGCTTTGTGATAAGATTATTGAGAGTCATTTTCATTTCTCAAGAAGGAACTGGTGTGGCTATGTTTCCTTTCACAAGGATAATGTTCTAAACAACACTTGGGAAACAAATGGAAGGATGGGAGAGATGTTGAAGACGGGGAGAATGAACAAGGTTAGTGCACGAGTCTGAGCAGGCAGTGAGGCCTCAACCTGGAGACTGCCGGTAGGGACGGAGAGGAAAGGAACATCTGAAAATTAACCAGGTAGAATCTATGAGTACGTGAAGGTAAGGGAGAAAGAGAAGCAGATACGAAGAACAGGCAAGTAGTTCTTGGAAAATTGAGTGGTTAGTGGTGCCTTCTGCCAAACTGGGAATTAAAGGAATGTGTGTTTGCAATAGGGAAATAGAGAGATTTTAAGACAAAAAGTTAGATTGTAGAAATGTTGACTTGAAGGTATCTGTGAAACATCAAGGGAAAATGCTTGGCAATAGTTGATTCATGGGTGTGGGATGCTCGAGAAAGGTCTCTTTTAATGATTTGAGAATCATAACACCTACATTAATACTGAACCCAACACCGAGTTGCTTCTTTCCCTTTTAATCCAAGCACGTGCATTGCCAAGGACAGCTCCAACTATCCTGTTTTTCTCGTAGGTCGTCCTAGTTCCCCTACTGGGACCTTGTCTCTTTGCCTTAGTATTACTAACTCCTTTCTTTCCTTAAGGCTTAACTTAAAATCCACTTCCTCACAATGGCATTTCCTAATACTACATGTAGTCAAAGCAAATAAAGTCCTCCTGTTAAGTTGTTTCATAATATCTTTTACTTACTGGAATATAGCTTGTCACAACTTGCAGTATTTTAATGTATTTGCCAAGGAATTCTTTTAGATCTGTTACCAACATTTCAAGGTGGGTTTCAGAAGGAAAGTTTACCTCTGACTTTTCCATAATTCTATCCCAGTTTTTAGCACTCAGTAGGCATACAATAGATATGTTCAGAATGAATAAATGGCATTATGCATTTATGTTCACTCACATACTACGCTCCAGCCAGTCGTAGTGGCTTCCTTATGGTGCTTCAAACACTTCAGGCAGGATAGCGCTTCCGCGTCCTCATACTTGCTGTTCCCTCCACCTGGAATACCCTCAGATACTCAAATGCTTGCTCCCTAACTGCAGGCAGGTCCTGCTTTGATATGCACTGCAGCCTGGGGAGGAAAAGGGACTTCCTCAATCTCTTTTTCTAAAGTCATATCTCTCATAATTTTCTATGATTCCTGTTTCTACACATGAGTCCAGGGAGTTAGATTTAATAACTTAGGAGAACAATCCATTCATAAATTTTGAAACCTGTAATAGTGTAATCATAAGTAATCATAAAATAAGATTCATTAAAGTGTATCAGGGTTGCAAGCACCCAGTAATCTGGAATATCTATCTTAAAAGAATCTCCGTTAATTGGAATGGTTAAATTTCTACTTTATATTTGTTCCTATTTATTTATCTATCTATCTTTATCAATATGTCTATCTATCTATCTATCCGTCCATCTATCTATTCATTTATTTTTAACGATTTCAGAACAGGTGATCCTATCTTTTAATTTTAGGGTAATATCTAATTAAATATAAAAAAGTTTTGAGGTAATCAAATATACATATATGCACACAGAAAACCAGGCATCTTTGCACATTAGGTATTTAAATGTGCAGTGTGTAAGAACATACGTTCTACTGGACGTAAAGGTTGGATTTCTGTCACATGATTTCCTCTTGTGTGTTTCCCTACTTGATACTGGGTGGTCAATATAAAGTCATATTTTCAAGTTCTTAATCAAAGCCACACTATAAACTTTACATTCAAATGTTATATCTCAAAATCAATGAGCAAATCAATGCTAATTACTGTACTTTATATAAGGAAAGGATTAAAATTTGCAAATCACTATTTTATGTTTTTTATACAAAAGCATTAACAAAATTCGACATGCTTATTGACGGACTGTCATTTTCTATAACAAAGTTTTCACCAGTGTTTCCTCACTTTGGTGTTAATGAATCAGTGGTATGAAATTTTAGATGATTTTTCTCTTCCAAGTTGTAGAAACAATAGTAAGAACATATATCTTGTACTTTCTTGGTTAAGGATGGCAATTATTTCTGGAAGTTTGGAAGGAAAGAAACCATACCATTTACAATAGTCAGATGATTTTAAGTCTGATAAATATAATAAATGACTTCCTGTATTATTTTGCTGGGGCTGATTTATAGATGAATAGCATCCATTACAGCCATAACAATGTACCACAAAACATGCTGCTTAAACAACAGGAATTTACTTCCTTACAGTTTTGAAGACTAGAAGTTCAAGATCAAAGTGTTAGCAGCATTGGTTTCTGCGAAGGGCAATATTCCAGGGCTTGTAGAAATCTGTACTCGTCTGCTGTCCTCGCAGGGTCTCTGTGTGTGTATGTGTGTGTCCTAATCGCTGCTTGTAAGGACACCAGTCATAACAGATCAGGGTCCATCACGGTGACTCACTTTCACTTTAATTACCTCTTTAGAGGTTCTGTCTCCAAATACAGTCTCATTCTGAGGTGCTGCAGTTAGGATTTCAGCATGCCAATTTGGCAACAAGGAACATAATTCAACCCATAACACTCATTTCAAGGAAAAGATCTTTTAAGCATTTGAGTGTATTTCTCACATTTTACCTACTTTTAATAATATTCAATATCTACCATTAGCATTAAAAACATGAAAAATTTACTGCTTGTGTTGCTTTATGAAGTTATTCATCTTCCTATGTCATTTAAATGAACATCTTAACATCTTTTTTTTTTTTTTCTGGTGTTACCTTCTTCACCATTTAGGATGGTGAAGGATGGCTGGCACTTATTAGAGCAGTGGTTCTCAGCCTTCCTAATGCCTCCTAATGCTGCGACCCTTTAATACAGTTCCTCATGTTGTGGTGACCCCCAATCATAAAATTATTTTCGATGCTACTTCGTAACTAATTTTGCTACTGTTATGACTCGTAATGTAAATATCTGATATGCAGGATATATTTTCATTGTTACAAAGGGGTCTCGACCCACAGGTTGCATGAACCACTGTATTAGAGGCTAAATGGATGCTATTTATTTATAAGTCAGCTGTCATACCTTTCCTACAATGTACACCACCTCAGTTTTAACTTCTTGCCAATGTGACCCTACTTTTATTCCTCCTGGTAATTTTTTTTGCAACAAATCATAAAATATATAGACTACACCGAATAATTCGTGGGGAAATGTGATGGTACAGTCAACAATGCAGAATATATTTGATTTTATTTTAAAAGTTTCCATTTGACATCCTACGGGCTCGTCCCAGGTTCTCCTGTTTTTCTCTTCTCAAACACTCCTCTCTAGAGGTTCTCAGGAAAGTTTCTCCTTTCTTCTTTGTTTCATAATATTGGTAATGGTCTTCTTCTAAAGGATGCCTGAGTTAAGACTCATTCTAGATTTCATTGTCAAAACAGGTCTACTAAAACCTCTTTTCAGAGTTCCTTTCTCCTGGAAAGGAGCATTTGAATCAGCTGCTAAGCAAACAAAACTTTCTACATTATATTATAATTATTTCTTGTTTTAGAGAGTGCAACATAAGGGGACACCCATCATGATACTGCAAAGTAACAGCCATGTGATTATGCACACGGATTCTCCCGGTCAGAGTCAGGCAGGGCACTTCTCCATGGCTTGGGCTCAGCTGGCAACACTCAAATGGCAGGAGCTGAGTTGATCTTCCAGGTTCTGGAGTTATCTGGAGCTTTGCTCATTGACACGTCAAATATCTAGGATGGGCTGACTCGAAAACTGAGCTGGTGTGGGACTGTCACCAAGAGCATTATAAGTAGGTTTACCTTGACTTGGGATTTTCAAGGCATGGAAGCTGGGCTCTGGACATGCAGGCCCCAAGAGGCAGTGTCCATGAGACAGGTTTCCAAGAGAGCAGGGTAGAAACCTCATGGTTTTTAATGACCTAGTGTCTTCTTTTCTACATAACCTATTGGTTGAATAAGCCACAAGCACTACCAGATTCAAGGGAAGGAGGATTACACTCTACAACCTAATAGGGAAAGGCAAGGTCCTATAACAGAAGGATATGAAACCGGAGATTTGGGGACATACAAACTGCCATGGTTATTGTTACAGCTACTGGCAGATTAAGAAAGGCTTTTTATAAGTACATAGTTTAAAGGGCTTCTAATAGAAAGCTCATTTTCTTAAGCAGAAAAAACATCTAAGGAAATATTAATGGTTCAGAACATGGATAGGTAACTTGCAATGTACTTTAACATCTGGGTGTAACTGGAATACTGCAACTTTGTATTTAGATATTTTTAATTAATGAATTTTCTTTCCGAGCTCTTGACAACAGCACAAAATACCATTTGTTGCTACTTTTTCAACTGATAAATTGGGTTGCTACAAATTTTCATTCAGGTTATTATTAATATCTCCTGTTACTGCAAGCTTCTAAGTACTTCACTTTTAACATCACTGGAGGTTATTTACTTACAATTTATTAGGGTGGCTGGCTGGAAAGACAGAGCATTTGATATGCAATAGAGACAAATGATGGCAGAAAAATGGATTCTGAACATTACTTGAAAAACCACAATTCCCTTCATCTAGTTTGAAACTCTAGAATTGGCCAACTTAATCATCAACTGTTCATTTTTTATGTTTTTCCTGTCTGGCCCACTGAACAGCAAATAGTAAGACGGTTACCTCTTTGAAAATCTGTGTTGAAGCCATTTCCTTTGCTAAGGTGAGAGAGAGGCACACACACACACACACACTCTCTCACACATGCATGCACACATAATTTTTTAGTTTGTGTTATTTTTTGCTCCCATACCTATTACCCAAATACATTAGATTTTCACTTCTGTTTTACTTATTTATTTTTGATAATCTTTGTTAACAAGTTCTTTCATATCATTACTAATCCTGGAGAAATTGACTTGGCCTAATCAATAACCCATTTCTGAACAAGATTATTTGTATATGAAACAATAGTTTCTGTATTTGGAATAGTTTCCAATCAGTTATAGACACCAATCATACAGAGATAATCTATCACAGGAGCAAAAGAAATGTGCAAAGATTAACATTTAGTAAAACTATAAAATCATCATACGTGAGGCAATTCCTTATGATAATTCCAAGAAACAGAGAGGGAATTATTGTAAGGAATTGATTAACAAGATTATGGAGCCAGAAAAGTCTCACAGTCTCTGACTGTGGTATAGATTCCAGTGCAAAGACCAAGGCCTGAGAACCAGGAGCCCTAATGATGTAATTCTGAATCCAAGGACAAGAAAAGGCCAGTGTTTTAGTTCAAGTAGCCTGGGGGGGGAGAGAGAGAGAGAGAGAGGAAATTCTCCCTTCTTCTGCCTTTGGTTTATTCATGCTCTCAAAGGATTGGCTGGGTGTGGAGATGTGAGATGTACAGCACGTACAGCATATGAGGGTGTGCTGTTATATAATATGTATATATGAATATATATATAAATAAAGATATATATGGACACTTTCAGCCTCAAGACACAGATTCCCTCTCTCTTTCTCCTGTCCTCTTTTCAGTTGCCCAAGGCAGGACTCTAATCTGATTATAGGTCAAAGACTCTCATTCCAGACAGCATCTTGCCCCATACCCTTGAGGAAAGAATGCTTCACAGAGGCTCAGAAAAAAAAAAAAAAAAAAAAAAAAAAAAAATGAACAGACAGGTTTTATTGGGTTTAGATCACGCATTTGTTTCTCCAATCACATTTCTATATTGTTGTCAATCATGTCTTTATGAGGACACGTTCACGAAAATTCAAAGGACAGGATATGGCAGCTTCTGCACAGTTGGACATGTGGTGGCTCCTGGAGGCCGTGTCCCAGGGAGGACCTGGAACTCCATGCGACCTTCCCACATACTCACCCTATGCATTTTTTCAAGTTTATCCTTTCAAATAAACTAGAGAAAATGTTTCCCTGAGTTCTGTGAGCTGTTCCAGGAAATTATTCAAAACCAAAGAGGGGGGTATGGAAACCCAAAATTGAAGCCGGCTGACCAGAGGTTCCAGAGGCCAAGACTTGTGACTGACCTCTGAAGGGGAGCAGTTTGGGGGACTGAGCCTTCATCCTGTGGGATCTGATACTGTCTCCAGATAGATAGTGTTGGAACCGAGTTACAAGACACCCAGTTGGTGTTTGGGGAAACCCCCCATGGATGTCCACAAAGGTCTTCTATGTTGATGAACATTATAGAGTGAGCATAGGAGAAAAACACAGTGAGTTTTTTTCTTAAAGCAGAGGGCAGTCAGCTTTATCCAATTTACTGGTTCAAATGCTAAACAATGTTTTGCCACGTTTGTGGGCAGCCTATGGTCTAATCCAGTAACAACCATCACATTGTGTCATTCCAGCATTTGCCTCCCCTGATGGGAAATGCATCCCTCCCTGAGGAAGCCCAGAGGGTCAGCTCCCATCTGTTCCTCTGGTTTACCTTTCCTTTCTGCAGAAACTCACAGTCACATATAGCTTAGTGGTTAGGAGCTTAGTGATTAAGACTGAAATCAGTCTAGTTGGTTTTAGCTATTGCTTTCAGAAATTATAATTTTGGTACATTATGTAATCTCTCTTTGCTCAGTTTTCTCATTTGTATCAGGAGACTATCAAAAATGCCTACGTCTCAGAGTTGACATGAGGATCAAATGAGACTGTCTATTCAAAGTTATGAGCAAAGGAAGTGGTACATAGAAAATGTCTAATAAATGTGGTTAAGATCATTTTTATTACTGTCTTTAGCTTTGGTTCCATCCCAGTTGCTAAAACCATCCAAACTAGGGAATGAAAACTATGAGTAAGTCCAGTCTTCATTGCGCAGGGTCCATGTGAAACATTTTACTCTGTGGCATGAGTACAGAGAAGGTATGTGTAAACACAAGGGGAAAATAAAAACATGTTAATAAAAATGTTTATTTCTAGACCGTTTGCCTTAGGTTGAGGAAGCGGTGTCAGATCATGGAGACACAGTGCTGGGCAGGGATTAAGGACTCAATTCCTAGGGCCGTCAGAATCTGATTTATATCCTAGCTCTGCTTCTTCCAACCTGTTTTATTATCAGAAAAGTTTGTTTACTAATTTAAACCTTGGTACTCTCAAGTATATAAATAGGGTGAAATGATAGAACCAATTTCATTGATTAGTGTAAGAATTCAGTGAGCTGATGACTGTTAGCTGTCGGGCAGTGCATGTCCTTAGCTTGATCAGGGCAAAGAGGTGCATGGCTGAAATGTACAGTTTTTTGGAAGAGACATCCAGGAACGGGGGTGATGGGGGGGATGAGGAGGAGTTGAGGTGCCTTGTTAGATTTGGCCCATTGGCACAGTGGCTCAGGATAATGGGTTCAGGAATATCCTACATTGACGAGAGAGTCAAAGTCTGTCTAAACAAGAGAAAGAGCAGGTAACCTTTACCACAGTTGGCTTTTGCCCCAGAGTTTTTCTTCTCTTGGACATTTGTAGAAAAAGTAGAGGTATCTAATACACTATTCAAGCTTTTCAAAAGTTTCACACAAAATTATGTCCTCAATCTTCTTCCCTGTTATGTCTCATACTGATAATAGACTTCCTTACTCCGTGTCTCTTAAGGTTCCTGGGGCCCTTTCTCATTTGATATTTCCAGATAACATTGAATTTTTCTCACAAACATTATTATGTGGTAGTTAAATCCTTGAGATGTAAATAAAGAGATGAAGGGAACAATTTGCTCACAAGACCTTAAAATCAACTGGGGGAAGACTGCCAAATAAACTAACACCTCTAAAAAAACCTAGAAGTGAGTCATGTGAGATGGAAGCACAGGGAATTCACAGACACATTAAAGTTTGATTGTGGGCAAAGAAAAAAAGGTAAGAGAACTTCCCAGGCCAGGTGCGGTGGCTCACACCTGTAATCCTAGCACTCTGGGAGGCTGAGGCAGATGGATTGCTTGAGCTCAGAAGTTCGATACCAGCCTGAGCAAAAGCGAGATCCTATCTACTAAAAAAATACAAAACTAGGCATTGTGGTGGGAACTTGTAGTCCCAGCTACTTGGGAGGCTGAGGCAAGATGATCGCTTGAGCCCAAGAATTTGAGGTCGCTGTGAGCTGTGATGCCATGGCACTCTACCCAGGGCAAGAGAGAGATACTCTGTTTCAAATAAAAAAAGAAAAGGAAAGCTTTCCAGAGGGGTAAGTGTTGAGATGATTCGAAGGGAAGGCTGTATCATCAGGGAGATAGGAAGATACAGGATGAAAAGTGAGAATCTGATATTTGGAGAAAATTCCAGTGTTTGAGCAGATTGAGCAGAAAGTACAAAGAGAAAATTGAGAAGAAAAATTAAAGGAGTCAGCGGGGAAGAGTTTTTATAGGTCCTGATATTCTATGGAAGGAACTGCGATCACTTTGCCAACCTGATGAGGATGGGGATTCCTTGAAGATTTTACTTTTACCAGGGCAGAGAAGTGACCTGATGTCATTTTATATTTAGGAAGTCCGTTCTGATAAATCTGAACTGTGCAAAAAGCAACTTGATTTTACAGTAATTGTTTAGTTTACTTGCTGCATGTGGAAGAGATGACAATTCAAGCTAGTGAGGGTGTAAAGTGACGTAGAAGATGAACGCACAGACTTTGTGCTTTCTGAAAAAAAAAAAAAAAAAAACTAAGAGGAAAAAGACTAATGATAGTATTGAAACCATCTGGAGGAAGGAGAACATATTCTTGGGTGTTATTTTGTTTTCTTTTTTCTTAAGGAAAAAAAGAACACAGAGTTGCAAGAAAAATAGGCTTGGGGGGAATAACAGAGAGTTGTGGAGAAAGTGAAAAGTTGGAATAAGAAAAGTACAGAAAACAAATCAAAGCCTAAAGCAAAAAGAAAAAGATGTTTCACTGAAAGATGGACATGTAGCAGGAAGGAATTGGACAGTCCTAAAGTGGAGAACTGTTCCTTAATTGAATCAAAGAAGAAAGGATACAAAAGCACTTTGCCAATTCATCGGAAATCTGAGTTGATAATTTATCTTTCCATGTCACCTGCAATGTGGGAAGCACTCTATTGAGAATAAATATGTTTGTTATAGTCAGTATAATTTTATTATAAACCAAAAAAGGTTTCCTTTAATACGTTAGATGGGCTACAAAATACTGAGCTCTTTCAAAAGGATTCATATTTATTTTGTTGTGTGACACTTAACAATAGGTAGAATCCTCAGTAGATTAGGTCTGATGAGCAGCTGTAAGTTTAAAGCTCATTTGAAACTAAGCCGTGGGCCCATGTCCTTGGAAACTGAGAGTGTACATTCATAGAGACTCTCACTGTCCTCTGTTCCGATCCATTTAAGCATTCTCTGGGCCTTCCAAAGGCATTATTAACATCATGAGAGCTATGTAAGCATGGTGGAGGTGAAGCAGTCGGTGGGCCCATTTGTGTGTGGTCTGAAGGATCTAAAGAGGCTCCATTTTTTTTTCTCCTGCCTAGATTGTCATTGCTTGAAATTTTATCCTGAAATACACATTTTGGGGGGAGGGTGGTTAGGCCCTTAAACACCCACTCTCCAGTCCTTTCTGACGTTTATAAAATTCAAGTATTTCTTTATATGGTTAAGACCTTCAATTATTAACTCCTATGGATTTAATCATGGAATCATAGAATTATAAAAGTAAGTTTAATTTCTGAATTCATATATCTCAGCCCAAGCAGTCTAGGTAAATTGTCCAAAATCACAATTGTAGTCATAAAAGTAGTTTAGTTCATGAGCATCCTGGCTGAATTCCTCTGCCTTGTGATAGTTCATTGTTCTTTTTGGAGAAGCAAGGGCCAAAAGCTTAAGCATCCTGGGCTTAATATGGGAACAGAGGAGAATGAATATGGAACAGCAGAAGGCCAAGACAGAGGAGGCAGGTCACATCCTTTTCAGTTTGGTCCCCTGACACTAGGCTGTGAATATGCAGAAGAAAAACCACGGTTTGGAGTAAAGCCTACTCAGGGTTTAATGTTTCTTCCCAATTAGAGAGTATTAACCATCATTAACCTGGTATATCATCTACTTCAAAAGAGAGAAGCTAACTTGCCCAGGAAGTTCTTTATGGGTGTTCCTAGCAACAAACTTTTTCTGCTATAGGGTTGAAGACTCAGGGAATAAAATTCAAGTGTTTTCTCAGTATTTTCTCCTTCTCCAGCTGTGTTCCCTGATTAGAGAGACAGCATTTGGATTTCGTACTCTCTGAATGGCCCTTAGATCTACTCTAGTGACCAGGAAACCTGTACTTTTTTCCCCTACTGTTTTAAAGTGCCATTTCCATGCTTGGGAAACATTTCATCCATCAGTAGTATCAATACTTTTCATACTGTGCAAGTTGGTAATCCTGGCTACTAATAATAATGAGCATGCAGAGCTGACCCAAATTCCACTCAAGAACTGTATAATATTAGCTAATCATTATATAAAAAGTGCATTGAGTGGCTCTGTAATACATTCTGAGAGATCTACAAAATAAAACGCACACCATGTTAGCTCTTTAGTATGCCTCGTTAGAATTAGGAAAAACATATTTTCTTTCAATTTTCTCTAATTTCTTCCAATTTTTCTTCCAAAGAAGAGTTTTAGTTCTTAGTATGAAAATGCATAAACAGTAGATATAAGAAAGCGTAGTAGCCCTCCCAAAGGAGCTCCAAAAAAGAATGATAGAACTTTGGTCTATATCTTGATGTTTCTGTAATTCTCAGTATTTATAAAGAATATATATACACACACACAAGCACATATGTTTACATAAATCAGATCACACAAAACATTTTCCCATAACAATGTATCATGCCACGAATGCCTGTTTCAAATAAAGAACCCCATGTTACCATTTTTAATGAATGTATGCATCGTGGTTTATTTATGTAGATGTCTATTGGTGAACATGTAGGTTGGATTCAGTTTTTCACTATTATAAAACTATGTGGCAATATTTTTGGATGTGTATATATACATTTCTTTTATGGCATGCAGAACTCTTTATTTTATTTTATTTTTTATTGTTTGGGATTCATTGAGGGTACAAGAATTAGGTTTTACTGATTGCGTTTGTTAGGTAAATCCCTCTTGTAATTGTGGCCCATCCCCAAGAGGTGTGCCATACACCATGGCACCCATCCCTCTCACTCGTCCTACTCCTCCCCACTACCTTATTCCCCTCCCCTTTCCTTGTATTGGATCATCTACTGCCTTCGTATTAGAATTGAGTACATTGGGTGACTCCCACAGCTCAGGGGGTAGGGCGCCAGCCACATACACCAAGGCTGGCGGGTTTGAACCCAGCCTCCGCCAGCTAAAACAACAATGACAACTGCAACAACAACAACAAAAAATAGCCGGGCATCATGGTGGGCGCCTATATTCCCAGCTACTTGGGAGGCTGAGGCAAGAGAATCACTTAAGCCCAGGAGTTTGAGGTTGCTGTGAGCTGTGATGCCATAGCACTCTACCCAGGGTGACAGCTTGAGACTCTGTCTCAAAAAAAAAAAAAAAAAAGAATTGAGTGGTGCCTGTGGCTCAAGGAGTAGGGCACCGGCCCCATATACCTGAGATGGTGGGTTCAAACCCAGCCCCAGCCAAAAATTGCCAAAAAAAAAAAAAAAAAAGAATTGAGTACATTGAATTCTTGTTTCTCCATTCTTGTGATGCTTTGCTAAGGGAGTGCTTCATCTAGGTTAATACAAAAGATGTACAGTCTCCATCTTTTTAATGGCTGAATAGTATTCCATGATACACATATACCACAGCTTGTTAATTCATTCCTGGGTTTGTGGGCATTTAGATAGTTTCCACATTTTGGTGATTGTAAATTGAGCTGCGATAAACAATCTAGTGCCAATATCCTTATGATAAGATGAATTTTTTATTCTTATGATAAAATGATTTTTTTTTTTCTTCTGGGTAGATGCCTAGTCATGGGATTGCAGGATCAAATGGTATGTCTAATTTGAATTCTTTCAGGTTTCTCCATACTTCCTTCCAAAAAGGCTGTATTAGTTTTCAGTCCCACCAGCAGTGTAAAAGTGTTCCTTTCTCTCCACATCCACATAAGAAATGAGAATCAGACATCTAACCCCAGGGAGAACAGCCCACATCGCAGTCTCAAAGCTGCAGATGCTGGTGAGGATGTGTATGTATTTTATACTTGTTACATGGTAGCTCCGTTTGCAAGTTTGGTTTAACTTAATAACAATCCCCCCCACCCCCCGAAGATATTTAGTTCAAGCTTTAACTCTTAGAAAGGCTTTCCTAGTTTGATTTGGGAGATTGCCTTCCAGGGGAAGATGCCCTTCCTTCCCTCCCTAAGTCATCTACGTAGGACCAGCAGACTTCATCTGTTTCTCCTGGAGCGTGTGAGTGGCTTCAGGGGAAAGACTACATTATATTCTCCAAGGTTGGTGAATGAGACAGCCTACTACGAGTACTGGAGATAACGTGAGAATTTTTATCTTCAGTGGACACCTCATTTGTGCTCTGGATTTAGTAAAACACAGACACCCCAATGCAGCATCTTGGCCACTCAGTAGAGCAGCCTGCTTGGCACGTCAGTCAATTCGCACAGTGCCTGGGTGGGGTTTACTTGTACATGTAGTGTTGGGCAAACATTCTCTTAACTGGTCTTGAGTACCCAGAATAACCAAGTTATAGGAATGCACAGCTGTAAGTTCTATGAAGGCGTTTCTAGGCAAGTGGTCCTTATCCTTCCTAATTCAGTTGTGATTAGTAAACATTTGTCTTAAATTCCTTTCCCTTTGCCTCAGGCTTAGTTAATAATTGGAAGAAGTCTACACTTTCAGTCTGAACTCCAACTATTCATTTGTGGATCTTCTGCTCCAATCAGACCCCAAACATTTTATGATCCCAAAGCTTGAACCTAGATTTCTCTATTTTTGTGTGTCATCTTTGGAAATTTTCTTGTAATTTCTTTTTTTCCCATTCTGGGTATAACCCTGCATATTCTCAGGAGCTGAGTTTAAATTACACCATCCTCTTGAAGTCTCTTCAAGTTTCCCCAGACTCTTCAAGAGAGACTTCAAGAGGGTGGTGTAATTTAAGCTCAGCTCCCAAGAGTAGGCAGGATTATAATCAGGTTCTCCTCATTTTGGAAGTTTTTTTTTGTTTGTTTTGTTTTTGGGTTTTTTGGCTAATCATTCAATGATTTGGACAGAGTGCTTCTCCCTCTCTCTCTCTATGGACCCATGTGCTCACATTTCCATGCAAAGCACCACTCTTCTATGGCAGCCTCAGAGGGGACACTGTTTTACTTATCACCCCATCTCTCCTTTTCTGACCAATAAGTTACTGAAGCAGGTACAGCATCAACCCTTTACTTAGATTGACCTTATTTGAGTCTCTACTGAGAATCTTAAGGATGTCTATACTGCATTAATTAGTTGTGGATTCCGAATTTGGAAAATCCTTTAGGTTCACTTGTTGTTCAGATGTCACAGCTGTAGCAAACAGAGCACTAAAAGTTGAGACAGAAAAGAAAAAAGTGAAAAGTGGGAAGCGGGAGCATGTGGATGGCTCCCACCTCCCCCTCCACGCTTCGGCATGCACTGTCTGCTCCCACAGGCTGCCTGGTCCTGAGGTTCTGGTTTCCAGACCCTTGATGGGCTTCCTGCCCCAAATTCCATGACTTCCAACACTTGTTCCCACTTTTATACATGTCAGACAGCTTGGATAGATTTCTGGTTCTCGAAGCCAGTAACTGGTAAAGAAGAAGTAATAAGGCTTTCTGTGATGTGAAAAGATTGTTCTACTTTCTTATGAGTGGAGACTTTGTCTCTACACATCTGCAGCCCCCCCACTGCTTCTCTTTTGGTGTGTCCCCACTCAGCCCTCTTTTGATGCCTGTAAAGCATGGTCACAATGCTCTGGGGACCTCTTTCTCCTCCTCTAGGCCACAGGCTTCCAGGCCTCCCTGTCTGGCTCCAGATCTATGAGGTTGGACAATTAAGTTTGTCAACTCATCCTAGAAACAGCGTACACACCTCATTGTTGAATATGACGATGATCACCTTCGAAGCACTCCCCTCGGAGTGTTACGTACTGACACGGCTGCTAGTTCATCCTTCAAAGCAATTTTGGGACTCTTTTCCTGGTTGACTATCACAGCTGTTGTTGTAAGAGGACTGACAATTAAATTCATGAACTCATCCTAGAAAAAATGCTTTGAAGGATGGACTAGGTGCTGGCAACAGGGCACAGCTTCCAAAGGGGAGTCCTTCAAAGATATTCAATAATGAGATATGTAGCCTTTTCTCTAGGATGAGCTTGTGAACTTAGTTATCTGATCTTGTATGTAGTTATTTGGACAAACATTGTTGCCCAACTGACTAGTGAGATTTCACAGACTTAGTGAGCTTTTCACATTCACTGTGTTCACACTATTCCTGAGGCCTGAGGAGAAAGCACCTTAACCAGAAGGAACTTCCAGCTCTGTGATGAGGAGAGAGGAGACTGTTTAAACAGGCATCTCTTTAGATCCCACCAGAGAGGAGGCTGTTCTTTGGGCCTTTGCCAGGCATTCCCTCAGCATAATGCAAGACCATATAAACCAGCCTAGGAAACACCACTAATACACTAAATGCAAAAAGATACTTCAAAAGTGTCCTCGTGAGACTACAGATATAACACCTTGGTTATAAAAAGGTACTTCAAAAGTGTCCTCAATGAGACTACAGATATAACACCTTGTCTTAGTTACTCCCAAAATACACAGCGAAGTTTTTATGTCACATCCAGCCTTAAGAAATAACCTGGGCAGTCTGTTTTCAGCATAGGTTTGATCACTAGGTGCTGAATAAACAACTGGAAAGAGTCTTCTTTTCTGCTGACCAACACACCCAGACAAGTCACACTTCTTACAAACAGGTATCTCTTTTCATGTGAGCAATTTGGATTGAAAGACCTCTAAGATCTTTCTAAATATGATGGACTATAATTATCAGATGTTACGTTGTTGGAAATGAGGGTGAAAAGTAAAAATGTTTAGAGCAGTCAGGGAGAGAAATAGGTCAGTTTATAGTGGCTGGGTCTTCTCGGCTTTCCGTGACCCTTTGCAGGGCCTCAGGCAGTGTTCTTTTCAAAGCCAAGAAACTTTGCCACCTCATAGTTCTTGAAACTGTAAAGGACATGGCTGAGATGTGTATTTTAAGTACAAAGAATATCAAAGTGATTTCTACAATAGCCACACAATAACTTTTTTGTATTTGTGGGAAAAAAACAGGTAAGGTAATATCCATAATGGCTTTTGGAGTCCTTCTAGCTATTAGCCTCTGTAGAAACCATGTGCATTTAAATGATGATATTGCCTCTTTGACTATAATTAGGTCAGTGCTTCCCACCTCGGGTCAGTGCTGTCCCTCAGCAGATATGTAGTAACACTGCGGTGGGGAGGAGGAACAGTGTGCTCCTGGCATCTAGTGTGAAAAGACCAAGGTTGCTGCTGACCATTGCACCCTGCATGCACAGAACAACCTCCGCAATAAAGAACTATCCAGCCTCAATTGTCAATAGTGCTGCGGTTGACAGAGCCTAGACCAGACAGTGCGTGGAGAGTAGAATGATGTGGGAACCCTTACTTTGGTCCTTGTGCAATCTCATTTTATAAAGCCAGAAACCTGTGTAATGACAACAGAATGGGCTCAGAGAATACATTGTAAGAAGCTTTTTAAACCAGCAAGATAATTTAGGTTTAATGAACCCTACTACCTTCAAGAATACCTATGCCAATTTTTTTTTAAAGAAAATATAAATCAAGTTTTGAACCTTATCTGGTTAGAACACTCTAACAGACTGCTCTCAGGAAAAATGTGAACTCATCAGATGGCCCAGAAGGCTCTTCATGCTCTGGCTCTGGGCTGACTCTGAACCTTCTCTCAGTACTCCGTGTTTGTGGTTCTGCGACAGTAGCCCATCAAATGCGCAAAACTCTTTCCTGCCTGCTCCTCAGCACACTCGCCTCTGGCTCCCTCTGCTTAGAATACTTTTTCCCTACAGCAGGACCTCTCGTGATTCCTTCTTGCTCTTAGCTTCAACGTTGGCGTCTCTGCCAATGCTTTACTAAGATTTCACCTGATCCACATAAGGGGCTGTGTATCATTCTGTGCTTTTTATAGTACTTGTCACATCTCTAATAATATATTTTTGTGTTTATATGTTAATATTCGGTTTCCCTCATGTTTCTGTGATCCATGATGAGGCTGAAATGTGTAACACTTTTCTTGTTAAATTTGCCAGAAGTGTTTATTGCACTAATTTGTTTGTATGTATTTATTGGAATAACAAATGTAAAATGTATTCTCTTTTTATTGTGGTAAGAACAGATAACATGAGACCTACCATCTCAACACATTTTATTTATTTATTTTTTATTTTTTTATTTTTTTATTTTTTTTTTGAGACAGAGTTTCACTCTGTCACCCTGGTAGAGTGCAGTGGCATCATAGCGCACAGCAACCTCAAACTTCTGGCTCCAGTGATACACGTGCATCAGCCTCCTGTGTAGCTGGGACTACAGGTGCACAGCACAACGCCCAGCTAGTTTTGTTCTATTTTTAGTCAAGACAGGGAGTCTTGGTTTGCTCAGGTTGCTGAAGTACAATACTACCAACTCCAAGCACAATGTTGTATGGTGTATCTCAAGAAGTTATTCTGATGCCACTTCCTGGACCACTTATTGTCTAATTTAATGTCTGCCCAGAGGAGGTCTTCCACAAATATTAGTTGAATAATACGTTTTTTGAAATTGGCTTTGATCCTCAAAGACATGGAGGAAGATGATGCCTCTGCCTTCCCCTCACCCCCGCCCTCTTTTTTTTTCTCAGTTCCTCAGACGTAACCACAATATATTTCAAAATATAGGACCAAAAGTTTCTCTGTCAGGTATTAGAAACAGATGTCCTTTGCAGGATTCCATTCTTTCCCTGAGGCAGAAGGTGGACAATTGTCCAAAAGTATTTGTTCAGTGCTGTGTGCTCTGAGGCTTTTGCTGGTGCCTTACAATACAACTACCTCTGACGAGAGGTGCTGCCTCTCTGGAACAGCAAGGACGCCAAGCAAGGCAATTTGGGCTAGTTCCTGTTGCGTTACTATAAAGGAATCCCTGAGACTGGATCATTTACCAAATAAAGAGGTTTATTTGGTTCAAGGCTCAGTAGACTCTACAAGCATGGAGCCAGCATTTGCTTCTGGTGAGGGCTTCAGGAAGTTTCCAATCAAGGTAAAAGGCAAAGCAGGGATCTGGTATGTGCACTGTTCACTTGATGAGAGAAGAAACAAGAGAGACAGAGAGGAGTCCATGTCTCCCAGACAACCAGATCTCACTGTGACTACTAGAGAGCTCATTGTTGTAAGGGGAGGGCACCCCCATGATCCAAACACCTCCCGACTCCAACATTGGGGATCAAATTTCTACATGGGATTTGGAAGGGACATATATCCAAGCTATGTTACATCCACCCTAAGTTTAGAATTAGAATATCAGAACATCTTTGCTTGAACTATGAATTAGGTATTAAAGAAACTCCTAAATGTTGTATACACTTCAACTGATCTTTGATGAAAAGGTTCCCATGAGTATCAATGCCCATGGAAGTTTAGAGTTTTGATGAAAATGATCAAAGAAAAGCTCATGACCCCAAGAAATTGTCTAGTCTGTTCATTTCTGTCTTGAGACAAGTGGAGCTTTACGGACATGTACAGATGGATCAGTCTCATTGGCATTATGATTTTCTGATGGCTGGTATCTTGATCTGCCTTACAATTAATCATCGGCACACCATTTTTCTGCTCCAAAGAATGAGAACGGACCTGGTACATTTAATTCTTTTAAGTAAAATGCTGAAGATATATGTTCCTTTTTTATTTCTCTGAATGTCTGAGCTATATTTTATCTTTTGGTTATTATGTAAAAGAACATTTTATTCTACTTATAGTTTATTTTGAGTGGAGATTATTTCTACATGATCTTTGGTTTTTATTGATTAAAGTATCCTACATGTAATGAAATATATCTTCACAGTGAACATTCTTTTATGCATTTCATTTCAGACACAGCTTAATTTTATAAAATGAATAAAGCAAATCAATACAGAGATTGAAAACCTTTCTAGCATTATAATTCTTTCTGTTTAAGGTTAGAGATAAGGTTATCCTGATTCCTTTAATTCTCTGATCCAGGAAGTAGAAATAATCTTTTACAATTAGTTAAGAAACCCTCTAATTTGAAGTAATTTTAAATATCAACTTTTGCTAAAATTCATCTGTTTTGTTTTGCTCCGAATCTTAACATACAATGTTTTGAATCCAGATCATGTGTCTTACACGTTGATTGTTACCTGGTGACTAAAAACAATGATGTCTGATTCTAAGATGATATATGTTTTTGTTGATGACAAGAAAACCTTCCAAATAATCCCATGCTACTCACTGAGATAGAGATGTAAGGTGTAATCTCTCTGGCCACACCAATTATTTAAAGCGCTGCACACATTACAGCACCAGCATCCTCCACTTCCTTCCTACACCCTTACTGTTGTCACTACCACTGTCCTCATCACTGCCATGAAGTTTTCCTTGTTTTCATTCTCATCTTCCTCCTCTAGTTCACAAAAATCAGGCTATAAAAATTTGCCAAAGAAATACCTTCCTGTCCACTTTAACAAAGAGTTGTATACATTGATGCTTTCTGCTGAAAGTTTTTAGAAGACATGTTCCCTTAAATCGCTTATGCATAAACTCTTCGTGTTAGTTTTCTGTTTCTGCATAACAGGTATCATGAGTTCGATGACCTAAAATGATATACATTTATTGCCACATAGTTTCTCTGGGTTAGGAGTCTGGGGACAGGCTAACTGGGTCCTCTGCTCAGGACCTGACAAGGCTACAAAGGAGGTATTGGTGTTAATGGTGCTGCCATATCATTAAAGACTCAGGGTTCGTTTTTTTATTGTTGGGGATTCATTGAGAGTACAAAGAAGCAGGCTACATTGATTGCATTTGTTAGGTAAAGTCCCTCTTATAATTGTGTCCTACCCCTAAAAGGTGTACCACACACCGTGACCTCACCCCCCTCCCTCCTTTCCATTCTCTGCTCTCCCCTTCCCCCACCCCTCCCTCAGGGTTCACTTCTAACAATTTTCAGTTTGTTGGAAAATTCTAGTTCCATGCAACTGTAGAACTGAGCCTCACTTTCTTGTTGGCTGCTAGTGAGGAAATACCCTCAGGCTTAGAGATTTCCATTGTCCCTTCCCTCAGCTCTCTTCACAATAAGGCAGTTTGTATCATTATGCAAACTAGAGAGCCTCTCTCAGACTGAAGTTTCTCCTTTCTTGAAGAGTCAAGTTTTTTGTAAGTGTGTGCATATATATATATATATATATATATTTTTTTTTTTTTTTTTTTTTTTAACCTTATCATCTTATTAGATCAGGCCCATCCAGGATAATCTCATTTTTTATTAAGTGACAGTAACTTGAAAGAGAATCCCATCACATTGACAAGTCCGGCCCACACTCAAGGAAAGGGTCCTAGAGGGTATCCAGGGCTGGGAATCTTGGGAGAATCTTTTAGAGAGTTTCATGGTGTCTACACGACACTCTCTAAACTACCTATTCATTTATTCAGTTTCCTATAGACCTTTTCTGTCCAATATGGTAGTCAGGATCCACAAGTTTGCTCTAGGCATTGTTCAAGTGTTCAGGAATCACAAGTAACTAGTGGCTGTCATGGTGGACAGTGAAATTATAGATTTTCATCTCCACAGACAGTTGTATCTGGAGCTAATGGGTTAATAGTAAAGATTATATAACCTAGATAATAAGATTGTTATTGTCTTAGCTCAGCAGATAGACTAAAAATGGAAACTTTAGACATTATGCAGGCTGGCAGCAAGGGAAAGTTAAAGAAAGTTTTTGTTTTTTGGAAATAAGGTCTTGCTTGTTGCCCAGGCTGGGGTGCAGTGGGGGTTATAGCTCACTGTAGCCTCAAACTCCTGGGCTCAGGAAATCCACCCACCTCAGCCTCTTGAGTAGCTAGGACTATAGGCATGTTCACTGGGCCTGTTTAAGGATGTATTTCTGGGATGCCTGTAATCCTACCACTCTGAGAGGCCAAGGTGGGTGGATTGCTTGATCTCACGATTTTGAGACCAGCCTGAGCAAAAGGCTGACCCTGTCTCTACTAAAAATAGAAAAACTGAGGCAACTGAGCCCAAGAGTTGGAGGTTTCTGTGAGCTATGATGCCACAGCACTTTACCCAGGGTTACAGCTTGGGACTCTGTTTTTAAAAAAAAAAAAAAAAAAAAAAAGTGGATTTTGATGTGTGTTAAGTCATGCCACAGAGTTGGTAGTTTTGGTTTACTCAGAGTTCAGCCTTAGGGGAAGTTTCTTGCTATTGTCTCTCCTTTTTGCTGTGATTAATTATAATAATAGAATATGTCCATTACCACCAGCTTGTATTGAGCAGTGCTTCATAGAATACTATGAAAAAGATAAGCATAGGCTAGGCACGGTGGCTCATGCCTGTAATCCTAGCACTCTGGGATTGAAGCAGGTGGATTTCCTGAGCTCATGGGCTCCAGACCAGTCTGAGCAAGAGCAAGACCCTGTCTCTAAACAAAGCCAGGTGTTGTGGGGTGATGCCTGTAGTCCCAGCTACTTGCGAGGCTGAGGCAAGAAGATCTCTTGAGCCCAAGGGTTTTGATGTTGCTGTGAGCTATAATGCTGCATCACTCTACTGAAAGTGACAATCTCAAAAAAAAAAAAAAAAAAGATAAACATTAAGAAGCCTGAGCACCGTGGCTCACACCTATAATCCTAACACTCTGGGAGGCCGACGTGGGAGGATCCCACAAGGCAGATGGATGGCTTGAGCACACTAGTTTGAGACCCCATCTTTACTAAATATAGAAAAACTGAGGCAAAAGGATCATTTGAGCCCTAGAGTTTGAGGTTGCTATGACCTATGATGCCATGGCACTCTACTAAGGATGACAAAGTGAGACTGTGTCTAAAAAAAAAAAAAAGCCATAAACATCCATCTAATGTGCAGCTAGAGCAGTGCTATCTGATGGAATGTCTCTGATGAGGGAAATGCTGTCTATTTCTGCTGCTTGGTGTGATAATAACTAGCTACCTGTGGCTAGTCAGCACTTGAAATATAGCTAGTGAGAGACCAAATTCTTAATTTTATCTGACCTTAATTAAAAATTATTGAATATTTAAAAGTTTAAATAGATACAGGTGACTAGTAGTTACTAGATTTGGATAGCACAATCTAAACTATTATATATTTTCAATTATTGGAATCCTATTATTTTGACATTGGCTGACAAAATTAAACCTGGAATCTTTTAGGTTGGTGGTAGGAAGATGGGTGGGTAGATTAGGAAGAGAATGTAATTCTCTTAACTTTTCTTTATGTTTCAATTTTTAAAATCTAAGAAAAGAGGTTGAAAAGTAAAATCTAGTTTTAAATCTTATTTTATATTCAAGTTAGCTTTTCATCTGTAGCAATTTGTCTGCCTTTAAAATGCAACGGCTTTATTCAGCTGGAAGAAATTTTCTCACAATGTTTTCTTCTCACATTGACTTGCCTTTTGCTTTGTTACATTTAATTATATCTTCCCTTAAGGCAGATGGGAGAGAAAACATCAAGTAAACATGTTCCACTTCAGAACTTGCTCTTCCCCAAAAGGTATAGTTTGTAACTTAATAAACACAACCACATTGTGACTTAATTAACAAGTCACAGCTACAAACACGATAGTAAATCTGTGATTTATTTCAATATGATGAAATGGCAGATCTCTTTTAGATGAGAATTTAAAGTGAAGTAAAATCAAATTTGGCTCCGTGTTTCATTTCTAGATGTGCTGAGATGCTGTCACAATAACATAACTCTATCTCCATGAAATGTACACCTATTTTGGGGGATGAAAATTCCCAGCATACTAATACATTTAGCACCATTTCCAGATGCTTGGCGTGTCAGGACCTGGGCCACATGCGGAAACTGTACAGCACTCTCTCTATTAACAACAAGCAAAGTCTAAGTCAAAAAAATGCAGTTAGTCACAAATATTTTATGATTGAGTTTCACCATAGCTAGAGTTTGACATTTCACCTCTATGTCATAGGAAAAAGAAAATCTCCGAAGTACTTATGTTTGCAACAGTAGTAAGAAGAGGGTGGCTAATTTGTTTTGCATATGTTTTGCCTAAAGTGAAATGAAGTATCACGATTATGGATTTCCAGGAACAAGGAAGCACTTGAGAAGGCCACTCTGGGCACTGTGTTTGCTAGAATTACAAATTCCAGTTCCCGTTACCAACCATGACGTCCAGGAGAATGAACAGAAAGCCCAAACAGTTCTGTGATTCCTTTAGCATCCGACAGCTAACAGACATTTCTGTCCACTGTTCTCACTCTGTCTTTGTGCTTTATTATTTTTTTTCCTACAGGGTAGGTAGCTACAGGGTAATAAGTAGGAATGGAGGATGGTAACGGGAAGCAGGAGAATGGGACTTTGAACATCACCTAAACATTCTTGCTTGGTAAGTTTTTTTTTCCCTGAAACCTTCCACCATTTATATTAGGCTGTGAAGCTAAGACCTTACTACTATGGAAATTGAGAAGGGGAAAGTAAACATAGCTGAGAGCAAACTCTTCAAGATTTTATTTAAACTTCCAGCAAATACAATGGTCAGAGAGCAAGTTGTATTGGATGTGCAAGAACCAGGCACTTGAGAGAAGAATGGTTTTAGATTTGATGTCCACTGGCAGAGCTTTCAGGGACCACTCATTGGCAGGAAACAGGATAGGACACAAGGCAGTTTTTTTTTTTTTTTTTTTTTTTACCCAGAAAGGAAGGCATTAATTAAAACACCTTCTGTCCAGAAGCGAGGAGCTGATAGAGGATTGGGAGAGCAAAGTAGCACTCTGAGATGTCAGTGTCCTCTGTGCTCAGCCCACTCTGCTTCCTGGGTCAGAGTTCCTGCTGGCAAAGTAAACAGTTGACAGTTTGAGGATTGTGAAAGTGGGTCCTACACAAACAAAAGGCTTTACTTTTTTATTCATTTAGCAAGCTCTGTACTGTTATGAGCAATGTGCAATCCTGATTGGAGTGGATTTGAGAGTGGATGAGAGTCAATAAGTAGAAAGAATAAATCCAAAGAATTTCTGAGATGTTCCTTCAAAGAGGAGGAAGATATGGGTCAGTATCTGGGGAAAGTAGGGTCAAAAGACAGTTTTAATTTTTTTTTATCATATTCTCAAATTTATTTTTAAACATGACATGACTCAGGGCATGCTACATTCTTTTAAAAATATCAATTAGTTAATTTATTTAAATTGGTATGAAGGTTATGTATCTTTCTTGTGTACCACTAGAAGTTTTGAGTTATGAAGATGTTGTGGAATGGCTAAATCCAGATCAGCAACATATACATTATCTTACATGTTTTTGTGGTGCGAACAATTAAAATATGCTCACTCAGAAATTTTCAAGAATACAATACATTATTATTAACCAGCCACCATGAGGTACAATAGAACTCTTGACCACATTCCTCCTATCTAAGTGAAATTTTTTATCCTTGGATCAACACCACTCCAGGTCCAACTCCCCAGCCCCTGGTAACCATCGTTCTCTTTTCTGTTTCTTTGTGTTCAACTCTTTTAGACTACACATGAATGTTAGGATTAATAGGATTAATGTTATGTTATCATGATAATGGTCCATGAAAGAAGGGAAAATTGTCATTGTAAGAGATAGGAACCAGTTGGAACAACGTTCTTGAATAAGTGAAAAGCCAGGGAGCACAGAGATAGGCTTTTGCCGGAAATAAGAATACCTACTCTCATGGGCAGATGTGATGGTAGGACCAGAAATGCGAGGCAAGCAGAGCACAGCATGACTCGAGGGTTAGATTGTGCAGACATAATTCATTAAATATTGAAGAAAGTAATTTCCAGTCAGAGGAGACTGGTGTTGAAAGGCCAGTTTTGCTAGGAATCTCCCTTACGTCAAAGGCATTAAAATAACCTTTAGTGGTTTTCCATTGGGGGTAATGTTCTGCCATCTCTGCCCTAGGAGATTTGTCAATGCCTGGAGACATGTTTTGTTGTCACTCCTAGAGAAGATGGTACCACCGGCATCTATTGGTAGAGGTCAGGAATGTTGCTAAACATCCTGAAAAAGACAGCCTCCCTGCCAAAGAATTATCTAGTCCAACGTGTATATAGTGCAAAGAAAGAAACCATGGCAGGAAGTAGTCTACCTGACTCCTGCTGAAATATGCTGTGGTTATTCATGATGCAGTTACTTTTGTTTGCTCTTGACAACCAAAGGCAGGAGGAAGAAAAAAAGCTAGCACTGATGTTAAAGTGTTAAATCTTTCTGTTGGGAATATATCCACCATGTAACATACTGAAACACACTGCAGAGAATTTTCTATGTACAAGTATTTGATCTTGGGTGGAACTAAGTGCTTCGGTCATCACCCCAAATGCAATTTGTATTGAAGGGGATCACTCAGGTTCTAGTTAGTCAAACTAATGTAACTAAGCAAGTTCTACGAGAAACAGATGTCTACAGGTGTTCTGGGTCAGCTGTGCAAATTAAAATGGGACTTATTGGTGAATTAGTTACTTAGAAAAACAAACACACACATACGTAGCCCCGTCATTGAAGACCACACATGTTGATACTTACTCTGCATCTTTTTAGTTCAATTGGGAGTAATGGCAAGGGAGTTTTATAATCTTTAAAATTATGTGCTCACATCAGAAATTTCATTAATAATAACAGTAAATCTCAGACAAAATGAGAATTTGAAATTTGCTTATCTCAATGTCACGTTATCTAACACATATTTTGATAGGATTTGGATTGTTTCTTATAACATAAACAGAGTGAAGGGAATGGGAATAACAGAAAGATTAAAAAGATCAGAAAAAATTTTTTATTTAGTGATTCAGATGCTGATGTGAAATACCACTGTAGGTAAGATTTACTAGAACACTTTGTGGTAGTAATTGATGTACTGGGGCTAAGGTGAATACTCCTGTTTGTGTTTCAAATTTATTGGATTATAGTAACTGCAAGAATAGGCAGAAGTTAACTATTACATTTTAATATTAGCTTTACCTAGTCAAGTATAGCGCAGGAAAACCATATAAAAAATTAACTGATTAAAATATCAGCCTGAAATAAAGCATGCGAATATTCAAAATCTTCTTTAAGGGCATCGAGGCAAAAAAATAAAAATATTTGCTGTCACATAAGCCTAAATATTGAAAAAGAATTCTTCTTCCATGCATTCCTTTATCTCCAAATTCCTTTTTCATTTGTTTTCTCTATGATATCACCTTGGGCCCTAAGTTTGTCTTTAATCTGTTTGTCTATATTTGTTTACTTACCACTAATACACAGAACAATAACTTAGTCCTGGAGATTCAGTGGCCAGGAATGTGCTCACTGCTGTAAAGGGCTGACCACCCAGCAGGAGGGAGGGAAGAAGGAAGGGAGAGAGCGAACAGGTAACAATACCATAATGTATAATTTGTAACAATACCATAATGTATAAACAGGTAACAATACCATTATGTATAATTTGCAGAGTAGAATGTGTTAAGTTCTGTGGAAGAATTAACCATGGGTATGCAATGGAAAGTCAAAGTAGAGAGTACACAGTCTCTCAACCAAGACTTATAAGGTTTTTGAGGTCAAGTAGGTAGAATTCAAAGGTGGATTCTGAAAATGAGCTGTAGTCTGAGCACCTGGAGTGGGAGGGAGGAGAAAGGCGTCATTACAAGCAGAGAGAATATTATGATGGGGTATCTGAAGATGAGATAGAGCTTAGCACATGGAGAGAAATGTAAATGGTTTAGTACGGTAGGAATTAGAGAAGGGAAGGGACCAATGAGCTTGTGGAATCAGCGGCTGAGCCAGCATGGGCACTTTATCCTGAGGGCACTGGAGAATCACTAGGATGCTTTAGTGGGAGAATAACTTGCTCAGAGCTCCTCTTTAGAAGGATCTTACTGGCCATGAGGTAGAAAAAGTAATAGAGGGAATAAAGATGAGGGCAGTGAGCTCCGTGAAGAGGGCAGGCTGTGTAGCATGTAGTCGAAACAAGGGTAATGGACTCTTACAGAAAATATTGGGTGGATTTTGAAAATAATTAGGTGGTAAAAGGGACACAACTTTGCGGTTGTTTGTGTGTTAAAAGCGAGGAAGAAAGAGGCACCAAAGGACGGCGCCTGTAGCTCAGTGGGTACGGCTCTGGTCACATATACCCAGGCTGGTGGGTTGAGTCCAGCCCGGTCCAGTTAAAACAACAGTGACAAATGCAACAAAAAAAATAGCTGGGCATTGTAGTAAACGCCTGTAGTCCCAGCTATTTAGGAGGTGGAGGCAAGAGAATTGCTTGAGCCCAAGAGTTTGAGGTTGCCGTGAGCTGTGATGCCATAGCACTCTACCTAGAGTGACAGCTTCAGACTCTGTCTCAAAAGAAAAAAAAAAAAAGATGCAGCAAGATACATTGATATCCATGGGTATCCAAGTGTGTGAGGACTGTTAATAATGTTTTTTCCTCTAGAACTGACACATTCTCTTTTTAGGTATCTAAACACTACCTTATTAGGGCACATTTCCAAAAACAACTCTAAATTTAAAAATTTAACTTCTAAGTTAACATTTATTATTTTTTCTGTTTTTATTTAGAGATATGCAAACATAGCCTTGTGACAGCATTTCAGATGTGTTAATAATTCTATCATTGTTTTCCCAAGTCAATCGGCTAGATAATAAATACAACCTAGTTAATGAAACATATATATGCAGAAGTGGCCATTAAATAAAGGATGGAATATAATAATTTCTAACACTCAAGATTGGAAAATAAAGAAACATTTCAAAACTGGATTACAGAGTTATTAAGAAATGATATAACAAAAAGAAACATAATATGCATTTGAATTGTACCTTAAATAATCCAATAACTATGCTAGTAAAAACATGACTGGTAAATATACTTATTGGTAAATATATAATGAACTCATAAAATTTTACTTCACGTCAGCGAATTAGGAATAAGTGATAAGAATTATGTAAATTTCATTTATAGATTTTTTTAAAAATTTCTTTTTACAGCCAGAATAAAGTACTAAAAAGTTGTCATCTAAAACTAATGTACAGTAGCAACATGTTATCTCACTTCAAAATAAATTATTGTTCCTTGCTAGGTTAGGGTGCTGGATATTAATGAGTTACATGTCTGAATTATCCTACCTTATTCAGCAATGCTAATTGTCTATTTTAATGATAATAGGAATTATATTTTGCTTTCTATAAAATTCAAAACTTTAATAACACTTGCAACAAGCAGTGTCTTTGGTAACTATTTTTAATATGGCTTATTAAAAAAAAAAAAAATTCACAGGAGCTCTTTTTCAGTTATAGATATCAATTTTGTTTATTTTCTTAGGCTTTACATTTTTGTTCTGGTAAACCAAAGTAAAATTGTCTCCTGCAATAGTAGAATGAATCATAAAATCACATTGAAGATGATTTCAATTTTCCATCATGACCCAGTATAATTAAAATTTCAGAAATATTATTCTTTAAGTGCTCTGACATTTTTGAAATATCCTCTTCTTTAAATGTTATCGCTTCAGAGAAGGGAATTGGCCACTTTTGCAATAACAAGCTATGTGTACACTTCTCCTTTTAAAATTCCAATTCAAAGAAAATGCAAAAATCTCAAACACAGCAGAAATTGTGAATTAATAAGACTTGCAATTAAATCTTTTTTTATGGCATAAATTGTGCCTATGCCTTAACAAAACAAGATGTCAGCATTGTGAAGGTCAAAGTTGCTTGGCATCAAATAGATCAAATGCTGAATTGTTTATACACATGCTAGAAAAGAACACTGCTGTAAAAATATTCTTATAATCTGCAGGATTTGACACTGAAAATAACATTTGCTATTTAATTAACTGTGCAGAAGATATTTATAGATAAACACCAATGGACGCAGTGTTTTTTGATTGCCTCTGGAACAACCTTTATTCCCTTTCATAATAATTCCAAACACTTGACAAAGAAGGATGTTTGTCAGCAATTATTTGCATTTCTTACAATTTCAAGTTGGCTTAGAACTTTATGGTTGAAGTGAGATGATTTTTGAGATTTCATTACCTTTCTTTCATGATTATTTTTTCTTTATTGGCTGTTTTCTTACCTTATCTATGGTATAGGTTATAGGCAAAAAATTTTTTTTTCTTGAGAAGAATAGAAATTCAGATGTAGAAATGAAACCAAGGTACCTTACTGTCGCCACACGAAGCTCTCTTGCCAAAAATAGCATTCTCCCATTGCTTTGTCAACAAAATGCAAACTTACTAGCTTTCTTTTTTATCAGACAGCCTTTATTAAGCTGTTCACACAAGCTGAAATGGCTTACTAGGTATTTTTTAGGTATATATTTTATTGCCTCTGTTTTATGTTTGTTTTATTTTATGATGATGCATCCAAAAGAAATGTTTTCTTTTTCTTTTCGTTCGTGGGTCCCGAAGAAAATATATTTACATAAAATTATGCCCCTGCACCCCCATCCAGCACTGTTTGCTAAATTCTGCTACAGAACTAACAAGGAAATACCCAGGGTGAGCTTACTACTCGTTTCTATGGGTCCCAAGCCTCTGCGAGGAAGCCACACTTCTGGTGAACGACAGCAGACTACAAAAGACCTTCCCAAATGCCTCTTGCTTTCCTGGCCTTTATTTCATACCTGTATTCACATCCTGGTGCTCTAGATCCTAAAAAACAAGGGAAAATACATACATTTATTTGTCTCCCCTCTACCAGAAATGTTACCCCAGGCTCCCTTGACCAATAATATGTGATATATGATAACAAACTGTAAAATCTCTCAACATAGTCATCGGGAAATTAAAAAAAGAGAGCCAGAGAGAAAGAGAAAATTGAACTTATCTTTGAGCAGTTACCTTCAGATTCTGAAGGGCATTTTAAATCGGCAGTGCTGATAGTGAAGAATGAGAGGTGTTAAGCAGAAGGAGAGAGGTTCTAGATGCTCACCCTGTCCTCAGAGCTGTTCTTTTACAGGTTTTATAGTAACACCCGTTCCCCCTAATATGTCATTAAAAAAAAAAAAATTGTCCATGTAGGAAACAGCATTTGTTCTTGAGGTTGAAGTGAACCACTCTTTAAAGACTCAGTTTGCTCTCCCTCAAACACACTTTTCTGTACTGCTCGTCCTTAACCCCAACTCCAGACATGAGCCCATCTGAACTTCTGTAGAAACTACTATACGGGCTCTGGAGTCAGACAGTCTAAACACCTCTGTGTCTTAGTTTTCTCATCTATAATACAAGGATAAGAATAACGCCAGCTCCAAGATCTGAGGCGAAGATGGAGAATTAAGTTATTAGAACTCTGTATGCAGTTCATAGTGTTATATATATATTACTATTATTTGCTACTTAATTCTGTTTTTCCTTATGGTAACTTATCTACAAATACCTTAAATTATTCTTCAGTTTTATTATAAAATATTTTATGCATCCAAATAATTGAGCTATATATACTACATATATTATATATATATATAAATGCATATGCATAGTAAATAGAACTTTAGCAATATCATTGAAACTACAATGTACTTTTATCCCTGTGCATTTCTCTTATTTTCTGGGAGAAAGTTTGGTTTTCATAATACTTTGATTAGAATTATGTCCCTAAAAACTATATATATTTTAAAATCTTAATGTTTCTAAAAGTTTATATAAATGGCACCTTACTTACATATCCTTTGTTTTTCAAAAGCTATTTGTTTTTGTTTCTCAAAATTTTCTGGGTGAAAGTCATGTGTGTTGTTACATACAGCAGTAGATAATTTGTTTTGCTATTGTAGAATATTTCATTTCATGAATATTCTACGATTCATCTGATTTTCTATTGAAAAAGATTTTTGGTCTTCTAACTATACATATTTTTAAATCTACCAGTTCTTTGTTATCTTACCAATAGTGCCATGAACTTTCTTGTACATGTTTCTTAGAATTAAATGTATTTTAAGTCTTTTGTTACTTAATTTTCCTCTTCCTTCCCATGCTACCTCGGTTGCAAATGCCTCGTAAAACCTTCATATCTCCCCCATAGCACAGTTAATAGTGTTTCTTGACCATAGTAGGTACTCTATAAATACTTGTACATTTGATAAAATCAGAGTAGATGTACCCATTGACTAATACATCAATTAATTTAATTGGTCCATTTCTCTTCCTATACCATAATATTTATCTCTTTTCAGATGCTTATCTTTTATCTAGACATTTTTTCTGAGCATGGGAACCCTAGAATATCAATTGCACTTGTTTTCATATATAGAAAATGGTCCTAGTTAATACCATCTTTTTCAACATTAATACCATCATATACTGGAAAATCTTACCCTGTCTGAATTCATTTCTTCTTCTATAAAATTAGTATAAAAATACCTACTTTGTAAGTTCATTGTAGGTATTAGAAATAGTGCATTTAGATCTTTTAGCACAGCAAAGACTCAAAATGTGTGTTGTTGTTATTATTATTATTCCCTAACTGATTAGTTAACTCTAATCTCTGCAGCCAGATGGTGGGTCCCTAGAGCACAGAGAACATTTTTGTAATTATATCCACTGCAGTGCCTGTCATAACTCATGTTTGTTGAATTGAACTGAGTAGTCGGTGGTTATTAAATAATCATTGATTGACTGTACCCCTGATTAGCAACTCTCCTTTCCTCTTTCTCTCACTTAACTGCCAAATGTGATTTCCAGTCCTGCAGGAGTGTCAGCTAGGACCAGAGTAGGGGGTGGGGCCATTAGCTGCACCGAAATGAAAGAGGAATAATAACAAGAAATTGTTCTTAAGGCTGAGATTGTGAGTAGACAAAAATTGGCAGATTTCTTTCGTAGTAAGACTTGATGTATATTATAATATTCAATTCAAAGAAGTCACCCTCCCTCATTGAAACTTCAATGTACTTTTTTTTTTTTTTTCAGTTTCTGGCCTGGCTGGGCTGGGTTTGAACCCACCACCTCCAGCATATGAGGCTGGCGCCCTACTCCTTTGAGCCACAGGCACCGCCCAACGTCAATGTACTTTTATCCTAGTGCATTTCTCTTATTTTCTGTGAGAAACTTTTCTTTGTTTTTTTTTTTTTTTTGAGATATGGTCTTTGTCACATTTGGTAGAGTGCTGTGGCATCATAGCTCACAGGAATCTCAAACGCTTAGGCTCAAGCAATTCTCTTGCCTCAGCCTCCTCAGTAGCTGGGACTACAGCTCCCAGTAGCTGGACTACAGGTATTTCACCAATGCCTGGATATTTTTAGAGATGAGGTCTCCCTCTTGCTTAGGTTGGTCTCCAACTCCTGAGCTTAAGCCACCCACCTGTCTTGGCCTCCCAGGGTGCGATTATTACAGGCATGAACCACTGCAGCTAGCCAAAATGTTGGTTTTTGTAATACTTTTATTACATTTATGTCCCTAAAAACTATACATATTTTTAAATCTTAGCATTTTTAAAAGTTTATATAAATGGCACCTTACTTACATAGCCTTTATTTTTGTATATATTGCCTACCACATTGTTGAAAATCCTTACTTTTCACTTTTTCTGAATGAAGACAATAAAACTTTTGTTAACTGTGTTACATGAAAATAATTCCTTTTAACGTGATAATGTTTCATAGTGGAGGATGCATAATGGGCAATGGAGCTCAAACTTTGCTCCTTCACATCTTTTCTTAGAGCTGCCTCCTTGTATTATAATACAGACCATTTAGGAAGTGTTGTCCATGTGCCAGGCAGTTAACCAATACTGATATCGTAACATTTTAAAAAGGATTAAGTTTTATAATATCAATTACAATAATGATAGTGTGCCGATATTGTTAAAATGTTCACAAACCTGTATAATTTTCATATTATGTCTGTATTAGAGATTAATAAATTGAAATTTAGAAAAATCATTTACTCAATCTACCTAATCACAGCTATTTGATAGGAAATTGAGCTTAAATACCATGAAGCCTCTCATCTCTCACCTTGGCCTGACTTTGGCTTAAGCTACAGTAATTGATAGCATGATGGCATCGTTAGGAAGGAAGTTCTTGACTTTGTCTGCAATACACTAACCCCATTGTCTGCATCTAGCTGGCTTCTACTCATATAACAGCAAGGCCTCATGTTACACTTCATTTCAGGAGTAAAGGAACATTCTCAGGTTATTTAGGGATGAGCAATTCCGCTCCACCCTATGGCTTGCTTCTCCCTAGCAACATGTTAGCTCTGCATCCCCGTTCTTTACTTCCACACCTGCGGGCAATGGCTTCTAGGACACAATCCTGTCCTCCATGGGACCACACTCATCTTTCCTCCATTTTTTTCTAAAAGCACCAATATTACAATATAATTACAAAACTTTGGAGAGAACAGTTTTCCTGAAAGATTGCAGGAGGTGTAAGTACATGGCTATCTTATAGCATACAACAAAAATTTAAGATTGAATGGTATATATCAGTCTCTTTAAAAGTTTCCATGCAATTCCTGCTTCTAGGAATATCTCCCAGGCTGCACATTTTGCACAGGACTGGAGCTCCAACCTTACCTCCTTTCTTCTCTACGTTTTCCCTAATTTCCAGGTCCATACATCCCTTGCCTTTCTCTTTTCTTACATTAGGCCTGTGTCGAGGGGATAGGAAAGTCAAGAGTTGGATTGGTGGTGGATGTACAAGGACTGATTTTTTTTTTTTTTTTCTTAAAAACTGGAACAAAAGACCCAGCAATAGATTAGACCTGGTTCAGTCTTAGGGTGGTGACTGCTTCTGAAAAAGGTCCAGCTACTTGTTCCTCTCTACTTAGCCCAACTCAGCCTCGTATTGGTGGTCCCAACACTCTGAGCCTCAGCCTGCTTTTTACTGGCTAAGCTTGAACTGGCCAAGCACCTAAAGCCTTGGCCAAAGGTTTCTTCCCCGAGGCTCAAGGACTCCCTGGTAGACATTCAGTTGTAATTTCTTCGCTGTAGATCTCTTCCATACCACACTGAGGATGAGAGAAACGTGGATGGGGTGAGGGGATCTACTTCAGGCTCTCACTTTGTCTTGGATAGTCTACTGCTTTTCTATTGTCTGCTCTCTTCTAGCTGCCCTTTGCCACACTTTCCACTCACTCCATTAGGGACACCATTCAATATTTCTGTTTTCAGTGCTATCAATGCATGAACAAATCCCAGATGAGAGTATCCTCTGTCTACACCTTTCTTTCGATCTCAGGGTGTATCCACATCCAAATTGACATCTCCATCTTCAAGATGAATAGAATTTTAAGGATGAATATGTTCAAGTCAAAACTCACGGTCTCCTCCTTCCCCCAATTCACTTCTCTCTGTAGAATAGACCTATATCTACCTTTTCATGCTTGTTACCTTCAATTAATTCTTATCTAAGCAGCCAAAGTGATTCTATTAAAATATAAGCCAGTTTAGGATATTCTGTGCCCCACGTTAAATAATGGCTTCCCAACATAGTCTGAGGAAATTTATATCATTACCATGATCTACAAGATTGTACCTGATCTGTTCATGGCACTGCTGCCAGTCTCTTTGCTTTATCTCCTTTACTCTTCCCTTTCACCAGTTGGCACCAAAAGTCGCTATCACTAAACAGTCTAGAATCATTCCCACTCTAAGGAGCTATTTCCATAGTCTCTTTTCCTAAACGTTCACATAGCTTGCTCTCTTACATTTCTCACATCTTTTATTACCTGCCAGGTGAGTCTTTCCCTGCACACTATTTAAAATTGCAAACTTGTTGCGAAACGCATGAAAATTCATCTTATTTCTGAGTAGCATCCATTGAATACATATAAGACATTTTCTTAGCCACTCATTAATTGATGGGCAGTTGGGTGGATTCCACAACTTTGCAGTTGTGAATTGTGCTGCAATAAACATTCAAGTGCAGGAGTCAGAGACCATTATTCTACGTGAAGTATCTAAGGAAGGGAAAAATAAATACCACATGTACATGATATAAAACTGGAAAACAAATGAGCATATATGTGCACAGAGGGAAGTAAAACTCAGTAGACGTCAAACAGGGGGAGGAGGAAAGAAACAATGGGCAAAAAACCTACCTAATGGATACAATAAACCCTACTTGGGTGATGGCCCACTTATAGCCCTGACTCAGCATTACAAAATAGATCCATGTAACCAAAAACATTTGTACTCCCATAAAATTTTGAAATAAAAAATTAAGAAAGGCAGTTTGATATAGCTATAAATATTTATTAAATATGTATTATAATCTATTGAAAAAAGTTGATATTCATAATATTGCATGATATGCATGCATTTTTATATGATCTGAACTATATTATTTAAACATTTGGGTTCTTTTCTACCTTTTATTATAGAGGCAATGTAGCAATAAGAGTGCTTTGCAAAATGTGCATGTTTTCAAATTGCTTCTACAAAGATTGTTCCAATTTATATTTCTTTAGAAGCAATATTCATCTTCTATTAGTAACAATAAAAGTCTTCTAATTTAAAAATAAATAAATAAAATTATAAACTTGCATCCCCCTCTCCAATTTCTAAACTTTGTCTGACTTTGCCACTCAGTGTTTTTTCATAGTACCTACAATCATTTTATTTACATAAATAATGCTTATTTTCTTTTTTAGCCTATATCTCTAGATAAAGTCTGAGCTTTAAGAACAAGAGATTTTCTTTTTTCTTTTCCTTTTTTTTCTTTTTTTCTTTTAGAGACAGAGTCTCACTTTATCGCCCTCAGTAGAGTGATGTGACATCACATAGCTCACAGAAACCTCCAACTCCCGGGCTTAGGCAATTCTCTTGCCTCAGCCTCCTGAGTAGCTGAGACTACAGGTGCCCAGCACAACACACAGCTATTTTTTTGTTGCAGTTTGGCCGGGGCTGGGTTTGAGCCCATCACCCTCCGTATATGGGTCCAGTGCCCTACCCACTGAGCCACAGATGCCACCCAAGAGATTTTCATTAGCTTTGATGACTACTCTTAACTTCAGAGCCAGAAACTGTGTTGGGCATACACTGGGTACTGATCAGTTTCCTAAGAAATTAACAATTATTTTGGATTACTGAAATATAAGGGGTGACATTGAGTTTGATGGTTAGGGCGACTGAAAAAGGGAAGCTGAGGGCTTATGGGTCATTTTCTTCGGGATATGTTGTACGGCAATATGCAAATTTTAACTAAACTTACTTATTAAAATAATTTGGCAAGACACAAGAAATTATTTAGGATATTTTGTTTATTTTTATATTTCAATTTCAAATGCATAGAACTTGTTATAGTCTTTTATTTGGAACACAAACTGGGACATTTTGCACTGTATAGAAAGTAACCATTTTCTTCAATGTAATCCAAAAAAATTGGCAGAGATAGTCCAGAACCTGTTCGCTCTTGTGGGAGAATGAAGCTAGTGTATGATGCCCCATGATCATATCAATGTACACAGTTATGATTTAATAAAAAAAAGAAAAAGCCAGAAGATCTAAGTGTGCTGCAGAATTTCCAGTCTGGTGCTGATCATCAAATGTCTGAGAAACTGCCCATTACACTCTCGTCCCAAACTGCTGAGAAATGAGCACCAGTTTTATCAGGTCAGTACTTAGTTTTGTTTTTCAGTGCCTGATTCAATACACATCATTGGGTATGAAAAAAGAAACTTGGCAAAGCTATCAAAGAGATCATTTGAGAAATTTTCCAGTTGAAATTTTACTATCAATTTCTTATTGAATTGTTCATCCAAACTGACAATACAGAAAACATGAGCTATTGATAGACATTGGGAGGATGAATTTTGTGAATGAGGTTGCAGAAACAAATAAAGACTGTACAGCTGACTTTTTCTAGTTTTACAAATCATTGTCTGGTAGGTGAAACCTCATAAATTCTTTTTTTTTTTTTTTTTTTTTTTTTTTGCCAGCCCTGGTAATATTTCATATAGTGTGAAATAGTATTTATGAAAATCTCCTGAAGATTATACTATCTATCCTTTCAGGTTTTTCTGATTTTTAATTTGGATTCAACCAAAACATGAGAGAACTACACACTAATTTTGCACTGAGGAGGGCCTGTGTAGAGGTATTCATATAGAATTGCATTTTGGACTTACAACCTCAACGTGTGTGAAGGGGCATTATGAGAAACAGCCATAGAAAAGTCACTATCAGACATATTCTTAAAATTTTGTCAAACACTTGTACAATACCTTCTTATAAGAGCTCCCAGGAGAACTTTCTTTCAGTGTTCTACAGCAGGAAGAATTAGTTTTTTTGTGAGAAAATGGTTTGTATTTGTCTTATAAATACCGCAAATTGAATGATTAGTAGGTTTTCCCTGTGTGTTGGCCTCTAAGGAACCAGATAGGTCTGGAATTGGGCAGGAAAATAGAAGGTGTTCTATGTTTTCTAAATATGAAGGATTATAATGTGAAGAATTGGAGGTTTATACACTGCAGGAAAATGTGTGAGAGGTGAAAGTTTCCATTACAGACACTTTCAACTTGACAGAGCAGATGAGTGGTTCTCAAACATTCATTAGAAAGCTGCCATCGGTACCCTATCTGCCCTGGTTTCCACAGACTATGACCTTTTTGATGCCTTTGCATTCCAACTCCATAAAGGTAATTCTCCTTGGCAAGCTACTGGGGGACACATAAGGGGATTTTGAGGAATACATTTCGACTTCTCCTGTACAATCAGTAGAACTTAAGCTGATGGGAAGGCTGAATATAATAGGTCATCATCCACAACAAAAAGCATAACAGCTTTTGCTCCTTTCTTGCAACAGTTCAAAAATTAAATAGTATATAGTTTTTTTTCTAATCTTACACTTGATTTAACTCACTTTTATACCCCCATTTTTTCATTTTAATTTTTTTTCTTCTGTATTTTTATTCTGTTGTATTGTAATTATCTATTTCTTCACATCACCTCAACTCTTTTGGAAAAAAATGATAAGCAAATAGTTTGAAAGGTAAGTGAAGAAAAATGAATTTATAAAATATGTATATAACAACAATGCAATACACATTAAATATACATTTTAAATGAATGATAAAAATAACCCAGGCAATTGCTATAGCACTATATATATAAGACCCATTATTTTAGAGAATTTCCTTTTCATTGCTCACAGTGATCTTTACAAATAGGTTTCCAAAGTATGTTATTAAAAATGGTACACAGTATAACATACATATTTATACAGAATAATTAAAAATTAAGTCGTATATAGGCAAATTTTTCATGTATCTTAGGGTTATGCATATAAAGGTCTTAATTTTTAAATTTTAATAATTTTTATAAATAAATAGGTATATTTCAATCTCTACCTCATTGGGCAGTCAATAGTAAAAATAGTATTAGCTCTTCCATGCTAATTTATGGTAGTTCTTATGACAGAATGACTTAGTTGTAGTGCAATATAGTGATGCTTTCAGGGACTACTCGATATAGAAGACTCAGATTCTTTAAAATGAACTTAATTCTTTCCATTTTTTCTTTTAGATTTGTTTCTTGCTTGCACTTCTATCCTTATCTAATGTCTTATTTTACACACTGTTATCTAGAAGAGGTCTAAGGTGGCCCTACATTTCCAGGAGAATAGTATAATGGTTTGAGTATAATAGTTAATATTTCTTCATGCTTGAGAGCTTCCTTTTTCTATCTTTCCTTTTTTCCTAAGTTTAAGGCTATATATCAACTCCTGAGGTTTCCAGGAGCTTGACCTCTGAATGAGTGGGCATTATTGCATGAATTTGATCTCTTTAATAGGATTACAGAGTAATGAAATTTAGAGTCTAAAAGAGACTGTAAAGGTCACCTGGTCTACCACTTTCCCAAAGAGGCCACTTGCATTTAGAACCATATCTAAGCCATTGCCGGCAAAGGGCACACTCTACTATTTTATAGTCTTTCAAAGACAAGAAAGGCTGCAATCTCTAGTGGCAAGCCATTTTTATGTTTTATAATTCTCAATGTCAGAAAATTCTTCTTTAGATTTAACTTAAATTTCTCATGCAAAAAACTTAAGCCCATGAACTCAATTTCTAATGAGATTTGAAAAGAAAACCAGACTTCTGAAAAGACTTGAGAAAATTGGGTTCTGTTCTTCCTCTCTTTTACATTCTTAGGATGAAAGCTGGCATAGTGATATGAGTGTGTGTGTGTGTGTGTGTGTGTGTGTGTGTAAGAGAGACAGACATAGAGAGAGAGAGACAGAGATGCTTTGAATGATTTTTTTAGATGCCTATCATAACATTCAATTCATTTATGCATTCACAGTTCAAACAAGTTGGTAAAGGACTAGGCCAAACTAATTCTACAGATTCACCAGTTGTCCCTTTACTATTCATCCACATTACCAAACTAGCTTAGCATGTGTGTAACTATGAGACAAGAGAACTGGGAGATGATGTAGCAGAGAGACAGTGTTTGGTCTGCATTTAGGAACTGTGTAATTTTGAGCAAGTCAACTTCTCTTGTAAATGGAGATAAATACATATTTTCTGTTCCCTGGGGACCTTTGAGGATCAAAAGAGATTATGGGTGTGTACATTAATTGAAAATTATAAGCTATATAAAAATACCATGTATGAAAATTTCTTCTTCCCCAAATCTTTACCTCTTCCTTAAGTAGTGCATTGTAGAGCCAGGAGAATCTGGTTTGGATTATGGCTTAGTTACTGCCTAATTGTGTGGCTTTCAATAATTTTCATAACATGTTCTAGCCACAAATTTCCTTTTGGAAAAAGGAGCAATATAAATAACCTTGATGAATAGTGGTAATGATTAGAGACAATGTGTACAAAGTGTATAGTATGCTTCTGTGAATAGTACGCAGTCATTAAATAGTAACTATTGACGTCATCCAGTCACTGGAGCAAAAAATGCATTCATTTCTACCTCTCTTGCACCTATCACATATCTCTCATCTGATTGGTTATGAAATCATGGCAATTCTATCTCCACCCCTTACAATCTCCATGACTACTCTGTCCTTCATCTTTCATCATGCTATCTGATACTTCAGTGGTAGTTAACTTCTCCCCTGGCTTTCGGTATCTTTTCACTTCAATCCAGCCTTCACTCTATAACCAAAGCCATCTTTCACAGTGGCATCTGAGCATTTTACTACTCTTCCTCAAACATTGCGAAGTCTTTGTCACTGATGGACGCACAAGGCAGCTAGACCTCATAGTTTACCTCGTCTTATTATTCTTGTCTTTGGTGCTTCCTCCCTACCAATGCAGGCTGTGTTCCCTCTGCGCTGACCTGCTGTCAGTTAACCTACGCATGCCACATTTGGCTCTTTGTGCATGCTGTTTTCTCTGCATGAAATTCCTGGCAAGTTTCTTTTTACCCTTTTGAAATATGTAAAGCTTCTAGACATGTGGAAGGATCCACACATAAGTTTAAAGAAATCACATTTTAGGCACGTGGATTTTTCTGTGCGTGCTGTGACCCTCAAAATGACAGCTATCACTGTTTTGGATTCATTTTAGCTACCTTCTCTTTTGCAAAGTCCTTACTTCTCAGTAATGCTTTTAATCACTGAATCTCTTATGACATGCAACATTGTCATTGACATTTTGAAGCGTACAACTGTGTCTATAGCTTTCAGCAGGATACCAGTGAGATTAAGTGGAGTTCTGAGCCGGGCAGCTCCTCTGTATGGCGCCTTCACAGAAGAATCTGTTGCCCAACCTCTGCCTCAGTGGACAAATTCCCCATTTGAATAGAAGTATACAAATAAAATCCATTCTTCTAATATTATGTTGTTGATTGTTGCTAATATAACATTCCATAAACTCTAGTATAAAAATGACCACTTGACATTATTATCAGTCCTCATGCTTTAAAATAAACGAGTTTCAGATCTCTTCACAATTAGAAATAAAGAGCACAAGGGGGGACTTCATGGCCCCTAAGGAAAATAAAAATATTAACACAAAAGAAAATGGGGAAGTTATAGAAATCAGAGCCAAATTTTACATTCTTCTGTGCTGTTTTTAAGTGATACTGTAAGGCAGTGGTTTTCATGCTTGGATGTAAATACCCAATAGGATCACAGACATTTTCTAAGGGGTCGGGGATACTGAGATTTTTAAGGAAACTAATTTCCACAAGTTTTCTGTGTATTATCTACAAAAACTGTCTTCAAATAAGCCTGTCGTCATGCTCATTGTCCCTTCCTACTTTTCTTCCATTTGGCAAAAGAAAAGAAAATCTCTTTTCCTGGAATCATACTCTGGTGGACTGTGCTGCTGTGTAAAAAACATAGGGACATAACATGAAAGTATCATTGAAAATATTGATGTGGTTGGTAAAAAAGTAAATAGTTTAAATTGCTTAGTAACACACCCATTTGCAAGCAAATTTGATTTCAATTCTTTGCTTTCAACAGAACTGAAGGAACATCCAAGTGAATTGTTGGCTGTGGTGAATTTATTAGGTAACTCAGGAGTTCAATAAATTGAGCGACATTATGATAGCAAAACTCCTTTGTTTCCCATTAAGTCATTTATGTAACCAAGGGATTACATGTATAAAAATAAAAAATAAATTGTGAGTTGATGTTATCCTCTCATTTTTATCAATAAGTAGCACTTACCCATGGTTACACAGATTGAGTGAAGGATACAAGCTCCCTGTGCTTCATTAAGACATACATTTCCAGTAAAATTATTCTTTTATGTTTAACTACTACCTATCAAGTGTATTTAGATTGTTTTGGCCAATAGTGTATTAATAATAAGTATAATACTAAAAAACTATTTATTTATTTATTTATTTTGCAGTTTTTGGTTGGGGCTGGGTTTGAATCTGCCACTTCCGGTATTTGGGGCTGGCCACCCTACTCCTTTGAGCCACAGGATAAAATGCCTAAAAAGCATTTTTTCAAATGTTTAAACTTTCGTGCCTCCAAAAATAAAAATAAATAAAAATAAAATTATAATAAACACTTTGATGCATATGTGTGTGTGTGTGTGTGTGTGTGTGTGTACGTAGGAATAAATTCTGTGTGTATGTATAAGGAATAAATTCTTTGGAAGAAGTGGAATAATAGTGCAAATTTAAGGAGAGAAATAATAGTGTTACATTTCTGACCATCTAGCAGAGCTTTTCCACTTATGTTCCAATGAATGAAAGTGGATATCAAATGATATTTATAACTTTAAATTTTGAATTTATATTTTAAAATTTCTATGTCTACAAGATGGTTGAGATCACATTTTTCACAATTATGTAGACTTGTGTATAAATATTTTACTATTAGTGTAAAAATATATGAGACTAATACATTTTAAACAAATTTTAAAGAATACTTGAACAAAATGTTGGAAGACCACTCCTGTGTGATACAGAGGTCAGAATTTTCTCTTCCATCAGACTATCATCTATTATGGAAAATTATAGGTTTGGGGATTTCTTTTCTTGGGGTCACTTTAAAATAGTAATCCTTTCAAGATTGGTCAAAACCTGAGCAAATTCATGGTGAAGTAATGGACTTCTCAGAGATCCCAGGGCTGTGTGGACTGGCACTGGGCACTGAGAGTAAGAGCCAGTTCAGAGACAAAGGGGAATGGGTAAAGAAAGAGGGGTGGAGCCAGAGGAAGCCACCCTCTGCTCAATTCCCTGGCTGTGGCTCCTGCCCTGAAGTGGTCACAAGAGTTTCTTCTGTGGGTTGAGAAGGAGCAGGGAGCTTCCCTTAGGGAGGGAGATGGGCTCTGGGAGCTCTGGCCTTACCTCTGTGTCACTGCAAGAGAATCATCTCCAAGGAAGGAAATGAAATAATAACCAGGCAAATATAATTCAATGAGAGAGAGAGAGAGAAACAAAACAAAACAAAACAAAACAAAAACCAGTCAATCTTTCTCTCATTTATTTTGAGGGACGAATTGTTTTCTCCTAGCTTAATTTTCTTGCTTATTAAATCATATTCAGCTCTTCATTATTAAAAATATTCATTTCCTTTAGATTCATTTCCCCATTTCCAACACTTCTTTTTGCCTCATAATAATTTGGATTGTTTGCTACCAACTTAATGCAATGGTTTTGAGTGGGGAGGGGAGCAATGGTCTGGCTGATTTGAAAAGTAAAGCAATTGATAATTTTTGTGTGTGTGTGTGTGGTCTCTGGGGAGAGAATCCAGAACATCAATGAGCAGACAAGCTAAAACCACAAAATAACAATGTGCACATTCACCAGGAAGTAGTTGTGTTTTGTTATTTACACATCGAGTTTGTGACATGTACAGTGGGACTTCAGGACTTGGGTTCATGGGACAGCCAGTATTGTTATCTGTGCTGTGTATCCTTTAAGAAATTTTGACCCCAACATCTTTGGCCCTCAATTTCTACATTTATAGAATCAGAGAGTTGAAACTGATCAATCTTATTTTCCTTTTTCTACTGAAACACTGTGATATAACTTTCTAATCCCATAAAGGACTTTATAAGGGGACTACTCTTTCTGAATCCCATTTATTTATTCTATTCCTAAGAACAGCAAGCTGCTCCTCTTCAACTTTAAGTACTTCTGGTATTCCTTGTGTTAGGTAGAGATTTCCTTAATAAGAAAGACAAATTTGAATTCAAATGTGAATCATATGTAATTTTTCTATATTAGACATTATACAAGTATTGGTTAGACTGACCTGGAATTGTTTCCTTTTGTTTATTATGCTGCTAATGCCAATGTTCATTTTGCAGATGAATGTTGAGTAATTTTGTTTCTATGTAACATTTTCTCTTTTGTTCATTTTCCTTTATCCTTATTGATCTAATTTAATGTTCTATCTTTTTAGTACAGAATCAAATTTTTCTGTTTCTTGCATTTCTACTTAACCTCCCTAAGCTATATCAAAGGTTCTGCATTCTGCTTTATTCTTTACCTGTGTGATCCTCTGTATGTCCTTGGCTGTCTTTCAGTACTAATCAACTTCATTATGGTACTGTATTAAAAAAAACAAAAAAAACAAAAAAAAAAAAAAAAAAACCACGTTGGCTTTCACTAGAGACGATGGAGATGGATTATTATTAAAACCCATGTTCAATCAATTTACATTTTATTTATATAACACCTTGTTTAGTACTAGAAAAGTTATGATTTTTCCAAAGAGTCAAAACAACTCATACTTTCTGTAGGTTTGCATATTTTCTGTGTTTGTCAATTTCCATGAAATAGATGCTTAAGGCCATAGGAGGGTACATTCTTCTTCTTCTTTAAACAAAAAATATAATGCTGTGATATTTTAAATGTGTTGGAAAACATTAATATAAGTTGAAAATCTAATAAAAATCTGTTTTCAAACATAGTATGGATTTCTCAATAGAATTAAGAGGAAATATAATAATAAAAAGCTACAAAGTTATAGCAGTGTAATAAATTCCCAGCTTCTAGTCTCTGCAGGCTTTCTGTTCTCAGAGAAGTGCAGAAAATACTCTCAGTTTATAAACCCAGTTGAAAGCTGAAGTTAGTCTTAGAAAGTTGAGCCCACCTAACTGACCTTCATTCTATTTTTTTTTTTTTTTTTTTTTAAAGATAATTGAAAATATTTTTTTCTGAACAGGGCTGCTGACACTGGCTGCCCACAGGGCACCTCGGAAGCCATCTTCTCAGGCAAACTGTAAATGTGGAGTTTCGTCTGCTCTTTTCAGGAGGTATGTTAGTGATGGACTGGTGAACTCTAGTTATGTGAATGAACTCTAGGTATGTTAGTGATGGACTGGTGAATAGTAGGTATCACTGTTGGAGAACACATCTACAAAGCATGTGTATAGCTCACAGGAAGACAGCATAGTGGACGAGAAAGAAACAGACCTCAGTTCAAAACCCATTTCTCTGTCTCGTTAAACATGTGGCTTCATCAGTAAACTGGGCATCCCATTAGTATGGCCTTGTAGAAGTAGCTCTGGCACATTTCCATGCTCAGGTGCACTAAAATTTCACATAAAGATCTTTCTCTTCCAGGTACATGCTGGACTCTTCATCAAGGAAAAAAAATCACTGAAATATATAAGGTTGGATAGTGAGGGTAAAGCCACAGATTTGAGGTTGCGGGATGTGGTTTGGGGGTGGGTTAAAAACCAGACAAAGTTGCTTGTATTTGATACAGGAAGAAATACAGGAAGGGTTTACATCTTTGATCACAGGAAAAGCTGTGCTTTTGCAAGCTGTCTTCTAGGTGAAAAGTGGTGCATAAGTCCAATCGCAGTTAGAATACTGCAGGAGAGGACTTTGTTATAAACTGGGTTAACCGCTGTGCACCTCAGTTATGACAATCAAAAAGAATCAAAGTGCAAAGTGGTGCTTTGCAAACATAGAGTATTATGTTGGCAGTAAGTAGCTTTTCTCAACCTCTCTTCCCCCTCTATAGGTGTAGAAGATGATATTCATGTAAATGCCACAAGTTTCCATCTATGTTTTAAGATTTGTATTTCATAATATTTTCAGATAAGTTAGAATTAGAGACAAGTAGACCTTTAGATATGCTGTGATGGGAAAGGCTAGGTTCTACGAAAAGCATATCTTAAACACATAGGTCATGAGGTAAGCACTTTAAAGGTACACTGTCTTCAGGCTTGAGCAGGAAGAGATAGGATGTTTAGCAGTTTAAGCACAATTTCCTGAAAAGTAGCTATAAGTCCACCTCTTTTCCTTCCACTAGAGCACACTGGAAAACAAGCAAGAGGGAAATTACTGCAGTGATTACTCAAATCCACTTTAATTCACAAATAACAGAATCCCCGATTCATTACCATTAAATAGTTTTAGTGACAAGTAAGGTATAGTACGTCTTTTTGCCAAGACAGTGAAGCAGAGAACTCTTAAGTTAGCCTGGTGTCAAAGTGGATTCACCTTCCCTTCCTTGTGAATGTTGTGGGACCTAAGGTCCTGCAGCCTGTCCTTCCTGTATTGGGTACCTCACATTTGCCACTTCCTCCTCCTGCCCCTTCTGCTCTACCTCTCATCGAATTGTTTTCCCCAACTTCCTCCTTCCACTTCTCCCCTTTGCCCATGACTTTTGGGTATTATTCACAAAGGGAATTCTGCAAATGGAAGTAGTACCAAGAGATGGTCTAATAATACTTGAGTTGTGAGAGGGTTATTAATAATTAAGCAAATATGATCAGCCCAGTTCTTAAACACCAGATGAAAATTAGGGAACATAATTTCTTAGAGAAATTCTTTGTTATTAATACCTTTCACCACCCCAAACCATAGTTCCAGCCCCTGTTCAATCATAGTGACTACCATGGACACACTTCCTTGCTCTGTTGGATGGACAGATGCCCATGGCCTCCACATGGACTGAGGGAATAATGGGGCTTGGAATGACACACTGTATCCAATAGGGCAGTTCTCCTGCAGGAGGATGGGTGTGCTCCCAGGTTCCCATTCCTCCCCATAGAGGAGAGAAGGTCATGGAGGAATGTTAGAGGAAAATTTGAGGCTCAAATCAGATTAATTGCAGGTAAAAAGAGAGTATTGGTAATAAAAGAAGATAAGAATTCTAGGCAAATGAGTCCTTATAATGGCAGACTTAGCAAAGAGCGAAGAAAGAGTAAGAGTCCTACATACTCTAACTACTTGATTATTGAATAATCAGCAGAGGGAAAATGCCATGGGGGAAACAAAAGTCTCATGTCTCTCTACTCAGGGTAAAAAATAGTACGGCGCTTTCAATTTAGTTCAGAAAAGGAAAAGGCTATGAGGGACAAGTGCTCATATAGGAAAAATATATACAGTACATAGATCAGAAACTATCTCCATGGGAGACAAAACTTAAATTATTGATGCTCCCTACATACACCACCTAAATTTCTCCCTGTTCACAGTAACTAACGAAGAGAGGATGTTTCTTAAAAACTGTTTCTCTTACTATGTATATGTGTGCTGCCTTTGAAATAATTATTCTTCTAAATTTTATAAGAGAATTGTTTGTATTATTATTATTTTTATTTATTTTTAATTTTTTTCCTTTCCCTCACCCCCTGCCTCCTTCTCTCTCTATCTGCTCTCCCCTTTCCCCACCCCACCATGTCATTAATTGTCATTAATTGTCCTTATATCAAAGTGAAATACATAGGATTTATGCTTCTCCATTCCTGTGATGCTTAACTTAGAATAATGTGTTCCACCTCCACCCAGGTTCATACAAATGCTGCAAAATCTCCTCTTTTTAATTGCTAAATAGTATTCCATGTTATACATGTGCCACAGCTTGCCAATCCATTCCTGGGTTGAAGGGCATTTAGGCAGCTTCCACATTTTAGCGATTGTAAACTGAGGTGTGATAGACTAGTACAAGTGTCTTTATAATAAAAGTTTTTTTCTTTCTGGATAGATGCCCAGTAATGGGATTGTAGGATCAAATGGGAAGTCTAGGTTGAGTTCTTTGAGGTTTCTCCATACTTCCTTGCAAAAAGATTGTATTGGTTTGCAGTCCCATCAGCAGTGTAAAAGTGTTCCTTTCTCTCCATATCTGTGCCAGCATCTGCAGTTTTGAGATTTTGTGATATGGGCCATTATCACTGGAGTTAGATGTTATCTCAAGGTGGTTTTTATTCACATTTCTCTAATAATTAGGGATGATGAGCATTTTTCATATGTTTGCTAGCCATTCATCTTGTTTGCATTATTATTTTCAAGTATACCTGCATATGTCTTATTTGTAGAAAAATATTCATAAAAGTGTTCTTTACAGAGATCAGATGTTAATGTGAACTTTCATTTTGATTTTTTTCCCACAATTCACACATCACTAGGCAGTCCTGAGTATTGATATAAGAAACTAATGCAGAAAGTTGGAATACTCATCAAATACACTGGGTTTGATTAATTATCTTAATTCTGTCTACAACATAATTTCCTTTCCAACCAAAAAAAGATAACTCACTAGAGACATTACTTGCCAGACCATCCCAATTGGAAGGCAGGATATTGAACAGAGGAGAGGGGAGAAGAGCTCCGGTGCAGATTACAGAGAGGGATTCTGTGGAGAAAAGTTGTGAAGGTGGGAAGGAAGGAGATAATGAGGAGAAGACCCAGAGAGTTCACTGAAAAGGTAAGGGGGGAGTATGTGTCTTTGGTGAGCAGTGGGCCACTAAGTTTATTGCTGGCTTTCACACCCTCTACAAGCCCAGGAATGGCAGCAAATAAGTAATAGCATGTCTCTGAAGTTTGGGTAGTCTGTAAGGTCTCCCCATGCGACAGTGCCATAGAGGCTGGAGTGCCATCTTTCTTCCATCCAGGTGCACCTCCTCTGTACCTCCCTATCCATTGCAACTGAGAAAGAAGTTTGAGCTTAAGCTTCCAATTGCAGCCCTTTCCCCATGCTTTATAGACACAGAGTGGTTTGAACTGAGAAGGAAAAAATGCCCTCTTCTCTGCTGCAGGCTCACACTCCAGGCTCAGGTCTCCACAGAGAGAATTGTCTACACCTCTTCCCTGAAGACATGTGATAATGGAACAGGGTTGCACGATTTGGGAACTCCCTGACTGCCAGAATTTTGCAGAGTCACATGACAGCAGCTCAGATAAGCAAGCTAGTCCTGGTGCCCTCCAACTCGAGAGGGGGTCAGGGAGTGCAAGGGAGAAGTCTGGGAGCTTAACTTGGGTGGCAATGAAGCCCACATGAACCTATCAGATGGGAAAGTATGGTGGGTAACTGAGGAATGGGAACTTGGGAACACACCCATCCTCCTGCAGGAGAACTGCGGTATTAGATAAGGATGTGGCATTCCAAGAGAAATAGTCTGGCCCCTGGGTCCATGGCAACTGAATGCCTCACACTTAGGCCACAGACTGACCAGGTACAATGGCTCCTCCCACACTTATTACAACTGGGAGAGCTGTTTCATCTGAGAAGTTCCTGAGCAGCTGCTTTTCGCTAGCCAGGGTGTGCTACAGGCTGAGGTTTCCACAGATAGTGGGGCCCTCATCTCTCCCTTTGAGGACTTGTGGTGTATTTTAGGAACTCTTTGCCCACTGGTGTTTTGCAGATACATGCTACTGGGTCGGACATGCAGTGTGGAGGAAATTTGAAAACTGGATTCTAGTGGAGGACTGAAGTAACAGAAATGTACTGTGGATACACAAGGCACATTGATTTGGGACAGTGTCCACACTTCCCACAGAAAAACTACACTACTGGCTAAGGGCAGAAAGATCCCACCCCTGAGCCTTAGCATTCAAGCTCTTAGTCCCATCCCCTGTGAACAGCCGTCCTGGTTTGGGCAGCCTGACCCTCCTAACAGAGGCTCCTGTAGTGGTCAAGAAAGCAACTTATGAGCCTTGCAGAGGCTTTGCAAAGCCTTTAGACTCCTATAGCCTAACCATGATATGTTTTGCTTCTTTCCCCACCTCAGTAGTTGTGATGATGCAACCTCCTGGAAGTTATAGGGCCACAGGCACAAAACAACAGCTCAACAGCTTGCTCTTTCATACAAACAACAACCAATGACAGGGACAATACCTCTATAGCTCACCATACCATCAGGATTTGGCAGATTCAGACTCACACTTACCAGTCACCATCTGTGGATTAAGCTATAGGACCCAACAAAATTCACACTGCTGGGAAGAGGGGAAGACAACAAGTCAGAGGCAACCCAAGAAGTTATCAAACCTGCTTGAACCCCTATAGCCAATTCAAGACCAGCACACTTCTCTCTGGCACAGTCAGGAAATGATCTTCAGGGACATGGGGAAAGCCTCACAATGAGGTCTAGTACTCCTAGTATTCAATAAAGTGACTAGATGAGAAAAAAATCAGAAAAAAAAAAATCTGGAAATATTAAATACCAGAGTGAAAGGGTATCCCCAGAAGGAAACAAAATCTTTTTACAAATGGATGCCAACCAAAATGAAAATAATTGAATTTGGGTTCAATGAAAAATAAAATCTTGAATATGGGTTGTAAGGAAACTCAATGAGATCCAAGAGAAAATGGAAAATCAACAAAAAGAAACCACAAAAACACTAAAGAAATAAAATCATTAAAAACAATCAAACAATACTTATGGAAATGAAAAATGTGTTTAAAGAAATACAAAACACAATGGAAAGTTTTAAGCTAGACCAGGAAGAAGAAAGAATCTCAGAGTTTGAAGACAACACATTTGGAATAAACTAGTTAGTCAATGAGAAAGAACAGAGACATAAGGGAAATGAACAAAGCCTACAAAAAAAATAGGATTATTTAAAGAGGATATAAGAATCATTGATACCTCCAAGGATGAAGAAGAAAACACACAAGTGTTGGAAAATCTATTTAAGGGAATAATTGAGGAAAATTTCCCTGGTCTTGCTAGAAATTTAGATATCCAGATATAAGAAGCTCAACAAACACTTGAGAAATTTATTAGAAAGAGACAGTCATCACAATACTTAGTCATCAGATTGGCCAAAATTAACATGAAGGAAGAGCTCCTATAAGCAATAAAGTGAAAGCATTAGGTAACTTGGAAGGGAAAGCCCATCAAGCTAAAAGCAGATTTCTCAACTGAGACTTTATAAGCCAGAAGGGATTGGCACCCCATCCTCAGTCTTCTTAACCAGAAAAAATGGCTCTTATAGAATTTTGTATCCTGAAAAACTAAGTTTCTTATATGAAAAAGAAATAAAGATGTTTTCAGACAAGCAGACACTGATGGAATTTGTCAAGACCAGACCTATCCTACAGAAGTGCTCAGATCTGCAATATATATCTATCAGCATAATAGGAACCCACCAATATCAAACTACTCAAAAACTAAATCTCAGAGGCCATATAAAATAATGGTGCAAGAAGTAAGACAAATCAATATGGTTGTACACAACAGGATGAACAGAACTATGTTTGGGCATCCATTCTTTCAATAAATGTAAGTGGCTTGAATTGCCTACTGAAGAGCCAAAGCCTGGCTGAATAGATAAAATAACATAAGCCAAGTATTTGCTGTCTCCAGAAAACACACAAAACTCTTAAGGACTCATTCAGATGCCAGGTAAAAAGTTGAGAAACAATACACCATACAAAGGGGAACCAAAAGAAAGCTGTTGTAGCTGTTCTCACATTAGATAACATAGACTTTAAATCAACAAAAGCAAAGAAAGGCAAAGATGGTCATTACATAATCATGAAGGGAACAGTTCAACAAAAAGACTTAACAATCCTAAATATTTTTCACGTAACACAGATGTGCCCAGATTCATAAAATATATGTTACTTAATTTAAACAAGATGATGAATAGCAGCATAATTATTTCTGGAAACTTCAAACCTCACTATAGAACTGGATGGATCTTCCAAGCAGAACACAAACAAAGAAACACAAAACTTTAATGAGACTCTAGTGAAAATGGGCCTAACTGAAATTTATAAAATGTTCTACCCTAAACTACTGAATATACATTCTTCTCATCAGCACATGGAGCATTCTCTGAGACTGATCACATCTTAGGTCACAAAACATGTCTGAACAAATAAAAAAATAAAAAAAAGAAATTACACTATGTATTTTCTCAAACCACAATGGAATAAAATTAGCAATCAACACCAAGAGAAGCATTCAATTCTATGCAAAGTCATGGAAGTTAAACAATCTGCTGCTGAACAATTATTGGTCAAGGATGAAATTAAGATGGAATTTAAAAGACTCCTTAAACTAAATGGCAAAGGGGACACTAGTTATCAAAATCTATGAAATTCAGGAAAAGCATTCCTAAGGGGAAAATTCATAGCCTTAATTGCTTACAGCAAGAAGACAGAAAGATCACAAATAAATAATCTAATGAATCATCTCAAGAAATTAGAAAAGGAGGAGCAAACCAAATCTAAATCCAGAAGAAGAAAATAAGTATTTAAGGTCAGGGGAGAACTAAATGAAATACCAAAACAAGAAAATAATTCAGAAGATTAATGAAACAAAAAGTTGGTGTTTGAGAATATAAATATTGATAGACCTCTTGCTAGATTAATTAGATGCAGAAAAAGAACCAAATATGCTCAATCAGAAATTAAATAAAAGATATTACAACTGATACTACATTAATATAAAGTTTCATCTGTGAATGCTATAAAAATCTCCATGCACATAAACTTAAAAACATTGAGGAAATGGGCAAATTCTTGGAAACAAAAAATCTCACAAAGCTCAAACAGGAAGAAATAGATCAAATATTGAGCTATGAAATTGAAGCAGCAATAAAAAATCTTTTAACGAAAATACCCAAAAAACAAAAAACAAAGCTCTACAGATTTCAGGCTGCATTTTATCAGATCTATAAAGAAGAATTGGTACCCCTACTGCAGAATTATTTCATAGCATCAAGAAGGAAGGAATCCTTCCCAACTCATTCTACGAAGCCAGTATCATCTAGATACCGAAGCCAGAAAAAGATACAACAACAAAAAACTACAAAATAATATCTCTCATGAATATAGATGCAAAAATTCTCTTTGTTTTTTTATTTATTGTTTCAGGTTCATTGAGGATACAAAGAATTAGTTTACACTGTTTGGTGCAAAAATTCTCAATAAAATTCAAGCTAACCAAATACAATAGTATATCAAAAAATTAATCCATCATGAGCAATTGGGCTTCATCACAGAGATTCAAGGGTGGTTCAAATACATAAATCAATAAATGTGATTCACCACATTAACAACACAAAAACAAAGATCCTATCATCATCTCTGTAGATTCAGAAAAAGTATTTGACAAAAGCTAACACATTTTTATTATAAAAACTCTTAACAAAATAGGCATACAGGGATTTTGTCTCAAAATTATAAAAGCCATATAAGATGCACCTGCAGCCAATGTTGTATACTAAATGGGGAAAAGTTGAAAGTATTCTAACTTAGAGATAAAACAAGGCAAGGTTACCCATTGTCACCACTTCTATTCAACATGGTGGTGGAAGTCTTAGCCAGAGCAATCAGGCAAAATGAGGAAATTAGATTATCCAAATTGGGGAAAAAAGAAGACCAAAGGATTGCTCTTTGCTGATGATACAAATATAATTGTATACAGTAGGACTTGTGTAACTTGACCACCCAAGTGACCATAACAAAGTGGTCAACATAAGGACCGAGGCTTAATGTACTCATACGTGCATGTGATACATGTCCAATCTATGAAAATTAGGTCAACTTAAGGAGGTAGTAAACGTAGGAAGGTGGTCAACTATGGAGGTTCTACTGTATTTAAAACATTCCAGAGATTGCACCAAGAGACTCCTGAAATTGATAAATAAATATAGCTGAGTCTCAGGTTACAAAATGAAGGGTATACAAATCAGTAGTATTTTTATACACAAACAACAGTCATGGTGAGAAACAAATCAAAGATTCAATACCTATCATAATAGCTACAAAGAAAATAAAATATTTAGGAATATATTAACCCAAGGAGGTTAAAGATCTCTATAAACTGAACTTCAAATTGGTGAGAAAGAAAATTACATATGATATAAACAAATGGAAAAAATATCATTCTCACAAATTGGCAGAATCAACAATGTTAAAATTCCCAAACTATTCAAAATTATTTATGGATTCAATGTAATCCCCATCAAAGTACCAATGCATATTTCACAGATAGAAAAAAAATCCTATGTTTCACTGGGAACCAGGAAAAAGTCGAATAGCCAAAGCAAACTTAAGTAAGAGGAACAAATCTGGAGGCATCACTTTACCAGATTTTAAGCTATACTACAAGGATACCAAGACAGCATAGTATTGGAGCAAAAATTGAGACATAGACCAATGGAACAGAACAAAGAACAGTTATAAAACCATCCTTATACTTCCAACTGATCTTTGACAAAGCAGTCACCAATATGCAGCTGGGAAAAGAGTCCCTATTCAATAAATGGTGCTAGGAAATTTGGATAGCCACAGTCAGTAGAATAAAACAGGATCCATTTCTCTCACTACTCACAAATTTATTTTATTTTATTTTGAGATAGAGTCTCATTATGTCACCCTTGATAGAGTGCTGCGGCATCACAGCTCACAGCAACCTCAAACACTTTGGCTTAAGCAATTCTCTTGCCTCAGCCTCACAGGTAGCTGGGACTACAGGCACCCACCACAATGCTTGACTATTTTTTGTTGCTGTTCTAATTGTTGTTTTATCTGGCCCGGCCTGGTTCAAACTCACCAGCATCGGTGTATGTGGCCGGTGCTGTAACCACTGTGCTACAGGCACTGAGCCCTACTCACAAAAATTAATTCAGGGTGAACAACATATTTAAATTTAAGGCATGAAATAATTTGAATTATAGAAGATAACGTTAGAAAAACTCTTCTGGATGTTGGTGTAGGCAAAGAATTTATGAAGAAGATCCCAAAGGAAATCACGGCAAAACAAAAATAAAGAAATGGACTTGATTAAATTAAAAAGCTTCTGCATAGCCAAAGAAACAATCAATAGTGCAAATAAATACTATACAGAATGGGAAAAAATAGTCTCATGCTATACCTCTGGTAAAGGAGTAGTAACCAGAATCTACAAAGAACTTAAGCAAATCCGCAAGGAAAAAAAAAAAAATCATTTAACCCCATTAAAATGTGGGTAAAAGATGTGAACAAAAGCTTTTAAAAGAAGATAGATAATTGTATATAAAGCCAACACATTGTGCCCAATAATGGGATTAATGTACGCAGCTATGATTTAATTAAAAAAACAGAAAAAGATAGATAAATGATCAATAAATATATCAGAAAATGCTTAAAGTTAATAACAGAGAAATGCAAATCCAAACCACAATGAGATATCACCTAACTCTTGTTAGAATGACTGATTCTACTCTAGTAATTCCTAGCTACTTCTTATACATGTGAAAGGAAGAACTAATATTATAATGCCACCTTCTTTCCATCAATCATTACGTGGTTTCCAGGAGAATCACCTTTCACTCTGATAACAAGTTTACCAGAGTTCTTTATCCAAATTAGGAAATATTCTGGGTTAAATGTTCCCTGAGAGCTTCTTATGAGATAGGAACTAGCATATCAAATTACCAGTGAATGAACTTAAAGTATTAATATAAAAAGTAAAGAATTCAAAAGGGTTGGATCCTGTTCTCTGTACCAGAAATCATTCAATCAATCAATCAATCTCTGCTTTCCCTGCTATCTCCAATATAGTAACTTTATATGTGTCCTTGAAATAGGTTTATATATGTCCTTAAAAAAGGTTTGCAAATTTATTAACAGTACAGGGGCTACCAGGGATATATATTTAGTACCTTTTTAGTGATTAAAAAAACAAAGTGAATGTAAGGATGCGTCATTTAATTTATACAGGGTGGCTATAAAGTTCGTGTGCAATTTTAAAGCGCACACTATTTTGAATTGCACACAAACTTTATGGCCACCTGCTATAATAAATCTGGATGTTTACATAAAGTGCATTAATGTACTTTTCACTATAGTTTATTATGGTTTTAAAATGTGTACATATAAGATGCTACATATGGCAATCATAATAATTAGGTGACCATATGTGCATGATGAGGACATGTATTTCAATGACTAAATGGTATTCGTGAAAGAGAATCATGTTGGAGCTTATGTTTCTTTGTCGTAAGAACAATGTTCATAAGGTATTTCTAGAAATTTCAAAGCTGGGAAACTTGTTTCCTAAATCATGGGTTTTAATCATCTGAAACATCCTCAAGATGAAATTGTTTTAAAAAAATTATAAAATATAGTGTTAACGCCCTCAAAATGCCAGGAGTCTTCTGACACACCTTGGCTATGATTCAGGATGCTGATTTTTGAACTCAGAAGGGAAAAGAGTGGAATCTTGTTGAATTCATTGCTCAGCTTTCATACAACATGACAAATCTAATTGTGCACTAGTTACCCCATTACTGGATAATGTGAATGACATCTGTGTAAAATATGAGTACAATTAAATGATTTTCCACAGTCATGTGTGTGTTTTGGTGTCTGTCAGTGAATAATTGAGTTTACACTAAAGTAAAGGGGCTCTGGGTAGCTTTATGTATGTCCTGGAATTATCACAAGAAAGTAATTCAACTATGAAAAGAAACAGAAAGTTATCTTAACTCACCTTTTAAGACTGAGAAAGCAAGTATTAATTTTTCTTTGCATCCTTACGTACCAGATTTTGAATAAATTTTATGAAAATGGTCAAGTCTTATTTCTATTTAAAGATTTAACAAATAAGTTACTTGAAAGTGCAACATACAAAAAATGTTTTCAGAAGTATAAACTCTTGTCAGTGAAGAGAAGCATGAAGTGAACAGCAAAATCTTATTTATAGAAAGGCTTTGACTTTCATTTTCTGGCATAATGATATGGTGTTTTGATTGTATAAAGGATACTTTGAATGTAAGTGTGAAATGATTGGTTCTAAGACTAAAATAGCAGTAACAACGCTTTATTAATTTGAAAAAGAGATTAAAATGACCCTCATAAATTTATCTTTAATCAGAAACCATGTGAAAATTATATCATTTGAAAGTCAATTTATTTTTGTCAGGTTTTCTTCATGTTGCTGACTGAAAACATCTAATTTGCATATAAAAATCTAGATAGCGAGTCTTCTGGAAAGAGAAGTACTTATAATGCTGAATTAGCCTCTTTGCTATGTATACAGAAATTGCTATAATAGATTCTGAGTTAAACTATATGTCTAGGCTAAGGTCCTGAATGGGCTAATGTCCATTAACTATCAACAAATTAGTGAATTGCCTTTATCGAAATTTCTTTTCTCAACCTAATGGTTTGTTTAACTGATGGCTGATGTGAGCATTAGGAGCTATTAGCATGTTAAGAGGGTATTAAATAAAGCCAACAGTTGGCCTTAGAAACAAAAGGATAAACACAGTACAATTTATTATTTTGCTAGGCTAAGCAAACATGGTTTCAACGCCTTTTAACAATGCTAGTAGTCCTCTGTTGAACGAATATTATGTTGAGTTAAGAACAAAAGAATCAGCAAATCTATCATATACTGAACTTCTAATTGCTCATACATATTAGCTAATTTGTGGACATTGTCTAAGCTATATATAGATGCATCTAAAATTTCATATTGCTTTGTATTTTTTCCCATCCACTATTGTGGTAAGGAAAATGCATATTGCAAGTAGATGTAGAGGAAATTGTTTTAAATGCACTGCATTTAATACATGTTAAGGTAAAGATTTATATGGTTAAATGATCAAAATATTCATGTTAATTCTTTATTGTTTCTGCTATTTTTGCCTTCCTATGGTTGTTTTTATATCTAGAAAAGTAAACCTAGCAGTGATACAGAGAGGTACTAAGAAACTCTTTCATTGGCCTGCTTTATTTTATGATTTAAACGCATGTTATTTAATGTTGTCTAGTTTCTGCTGGTATATCAGCAAAGAAATAGAAAATGTTTAATCTGTTATTTCTGCCAGTCTGCACTTTCCAGGAGGAATGAAGAAAACAGCATTTCCAACAGACTTTGAATATTGCCTTAGGAATGTGGTCCCATTGCCCCTGCAGGAGCCTAAATTTTCATTTATTCAATATTTATTAATCACCACCACATGCAAGCACTTTTCTATACACTAAGGATTCTCAATGGCCCCAACAGAAAGAAAAATTTTTATACTTGTGAATTTTACATTTTAATGGAAGAAAATAGACAAAAGAAAATAAACCACAATTTAGTAATCCATTCATGAATTGTGATATATGTATACCATGGAATACTATGCAGCATTAAAAAAATGGAGACTTTACCTCTTTTATGTTTATGAGTAGAGCTAGAAAATATTCTTCTTAGTAAAGTATCTCAGGAATGGAAAAAAAAAAAATATCCAATGTACTCAGTACTACTGTGAAACCAATTTATAATCACTCACACTTGCATATGAAAAATGAAACACAAGTATAGTTTAAGATGAAGGAGGGAAGGGGAGGTAGGGGGTAAAGGAGGGGGTGTCAATACAGGGAGGGTTAGTAGGGGGACCACACTTATGGAGCATATTGCAAGTACAAGTTGGATCTATCAGGTGTAAAACACAAATGTCTCAATGCTATAATTGGGTAAATGAGGTGAACGCTATGTTGATTAGTAGGATGTATGCACTCCAATTTGTACAAATAATCAACACATTGAATCCCATAATGGCATAAATGTATTTATGATCGATGTAGAAATGTCTTAATAAAAAAAAGAAAAAGAGGGAAAAAAAGGAAAGAAACCTATGTAAGAAGGATGTTAAAAGATGGTAAGTCAAGACCTCAAAAAAATAATACTTCGTTTGACATGGAATCAGAAAAAAGACTTGAATAGTCATGACATTACTCAGAAATAAAAACAAAGTAGGAGGAATCAAGCTACCAGATTCAGACTATACTATAAATCGATAGTGATCAAAACAGCATGGTACTGGCACAAAAACAGACAGGTAGATGTATGGAACAGAATAGAGAACCAAGAGATGAACCCAGCTACTTACCTTCATTTGATCTTCGATAAGCCAATGAAAACATTCAGTGGGGAAAAGATTCCCTATTTAACAAATGGTGCTGGGTGAACTGGCTGGTGACCTGTAGAAGACTGAAACTACACCCACACCTTTCACCATTAACTAAGAGACTCTCACTGGATTAAAGATTTAAAGTTAAGACACAAAACTATAAAAATACTAGAAGAAAGTGCAGGGAAAACACTTGAAGAAATCAGCTTAGGAGAATATTTTATGAGGAGGACCCACCCCTCCCCCAGGCAATTGAAGCAACACCAAAAATACATTACTGGGACTTGATCAAACTAAAAAGCTTCTGCACAGCCAAGGACACAGTAAGTAAAGCAAGCAAACAGCCCTCAGAATTGGAGAAGATATTTGCAGGTATGTCTCTGACAAAGATTTAATAACCAGAATCCACAGAGAACTCAAACGTATTAGCAAGAAAAGAACAAGTGATCCCATCTCAGTGTGGGCAAGGGACTTGAAGAGAAAATTCTCTGAAGAAGACAGGCACGCGGCCTTCATATGTATGAAAAAATGCTCATCATCCTTAATCATCAGAGAAATGCAAATCAAAACTAACTCCAATGAGACTAGCCTATATCACAAAATCCCAAGACCAGAGATGTTGGCGTGGATGTGGAGAAAAGGGAACACTTTTGCACTGCTGGTGGGAATGCAAATTAATACATCCCTTTTCGAAAGATATATGGAGAACACTCAGAGATCTAAAAATAGATCTGCCATTCAATCCTGTAATTCCTCTATTGGGCATATACCCAGAAGACCAAAAATCACATCATAACAAAGATATTTGTACCAGAATGTTTATTGCAGCCCTATTCATAATTGCTAAATCATGGAAAAAGCCCAAGTGCCCATTGATCCACCATCCATAATATTCCATGGAATATTATGCAGCCTTAAAGAAAGATTGAGACTTTATCTCTTTCATGTTTACATGGATGGAGCTGGAACATATTCTTCTTAGTAAAGTATCTCAAGAATGGAAGAAAAAATATCCAATGTACTCAGCCCTACTATGAAACTAATTTAGGGCTTTCACATGAAAGCTATAACCCAGTTACAACCTAAGAATAGGGGGAAGG